>LPNX010855858.1:533769-679447 GCA_001517045.1 Pseudotsuga menziesii
ATACATACGTACATATGTATATACGTATATACATATATGTATATACATGTGCAGATGGCCTCCTATATACATATAGACATACATATGTACATATATACGTATATATATACAAGTGGCAGATGGCCTCCTTGACTGTGGTAGGAAAGATCATTGGCAAGAACGTTTCTATTCCGGTGATTGAGCAGTGGCTTAACTCTTCTTGGGCTGAACATTTGGGGGTGCTCCCGGAGCTGGAGGGCTTGACCAAGGGATGGTTTACTCTTAACTTCACCCAACAGGAGCATGTGAATTTGGTCCTTGCGAGAAACTGGTCAATCAATCAATGTCCTGTTTTGCTTAAATTATGGACACCAAACTTTGATGCCTCTCGCAAAAGGGTGGACGAAGTACCGATTTGGGTTCGGCTTTCGGGCCTGCCGCGTCAATATTGGTCTAAGGAACATTTCATTTGTATTGGCAATATTCTGGGTACTTTTCTGGAGGCGGATATGTCTTTCAAGGTTATTAAGTTGCGCAGGGTGGCCCGGATTCTTGTGAATATCAATGTGCGCGAGGGTTTGTATGAAGAAATTCACCTGTCATGGGGATATACTTTCTTTAAGCAGAGGTTGGATTATGAAAATATCCCTTTTCGTTGTCGCAGGTGTCACACTTATGGACACCTGGCGGTGGATTGTAGTTTGGGGGTGCACATGATTAATGGTCGAGGTCCTCAGCGGGGTCATCGAGGGACTGGTTCGAGCTGTGGGGTGTCATCGCCTTCCATGGGACCCTCTTCGTCTAAGGCTGAGGAGATGCACACGAAGATGGTGGCTCCAGTTTCTGCAGTGGAGGAAGAGATTCATTGTTCAGAGGTTGCGGTCGTAGGGGCGACTGTTTATGTCCTTCAACTGTCGGGGTCTGGCAGGTCCCCTTAAAAGACCTGCACTGCGGCGGGTGGTTGAATTAGAACACCCGGATATTTTGTTATTACAGGAAATGCTTGGTGGTGGTGATGTGATCAAGGAGAAGTTGGAGAATTGGTTTAGTGGTTGGACTTTTGTGACCTTGGATGTTCGGGGTTGGTCGGGGGGTCTTGTTATGGGTTGGGACACCAGTGTGGTTAAAGCCCTGAATATTTGGGGCATGGATTCGGTCTTGGGAATGACGGTGCAAGGTTTGGATCATGGGGATCCTGTTGATGTCTTCAACATTTATGGTCCTTATATTAACCACAAAGAAAAATTAAGATCCCAACCAATAACAGCCAATTCCCCACAAAACAAATCCAGAGAGAAAATATTGTCCCAGGCGGAGGTATGGGGGCCATATGCTTACCCGGACCTTCATACAGCATACTTTACTCAGAAGCTCATTGAGAGAAACTGGCTTGACATTGGCCCTGTTAAACTAAAGCTGACGTGGCATAACAATAGGTGTGGGGATGGGTGTGTGGCCAAACGACTTGACCGGTTTTTGGTCAGTGAGAAGATGGTGGAACACCAACACTATATGAAACAATGGGTGGGATGTGGGGGTCACTCTGATCATCTGCCCATTTTTCTAGAATATCGGAATGGGCGGTTAAAACCCCCAAGCCCTCTCAAATTCAATAAGACTTGGTTGAAGGATGAATTCTTTCGACAGTTGATTCTTTGCAATTGGGTCTCCTTTAATCCGGATATCAGGCTATCGGCGGCTTTCCAATTTGCGGAGAATTTTGTCCAATTGAAAGGGCTTATTAAGCAATGGGCGATGGAAAAGCGGAGAAGAGATGAAATTGAGTTGCGGCAGATTGAAATGGATATTGAATCCATTATGGACACAAATGATGGGGGTATGCTGAATCAGGAGTCTAAGGACATCTTGTTTGGCCTGGTGGGGCGTAGGAACACACTACTGTTGGATAGGGAGGAGACTTGGCATTTAAAGAGCAGGGCTATTTGGCTGGCGTGTGGGGATGAAAACACTGAGTTTTTTCATGCCTATGCCAAGGGAAGGAAAGCTGTGAATACCATTTGGAGCCTGGTGGATGACAGAGGTCGTAGGCGAGAAACGCTTGAGGAATTGGTTGAGACTGGGGTGGAACATTTTCAAAAATTATTCAAGGCCCCGGCTGGGGCACATATTGCAGAGATCATGCAAGTTGCTCAAGTCTTTCCAAGGTTCGTAGGGGAGGAGGAAAACAATTCGTTGGTGGAAGAAGTTTCTGAAGAAGAACTGAAAGTGGCTCTCCAGAGTTTTCAGAAGGACAAAAGTCCTGGACCTAACAAATGGACCATCGAATTCTTTATTGACCTATATGACCTCTTGGGGGTAGACATTCTAAAGGTGGTGGAGGATTCTCGCCTATCAAGAAGGATCTCGACCTGCTTTAATTCGACCTTCATTGCACTTGTCCCCAAGGTGGATAACCCTAAGTCTCTGCATGACTTCAGACCAATTTCACTATGTAACTGTATATACAAAGTGATCACTAAGGTTATTGCCCGGAGGTTGAAGGACCTATTGTCTGAACATATTTCTGGTGAATAATTTGGATTCCTTAAAGGAAGACAAATTCATGAGGCTATTGGTGTGGCGCAGGAAGGTCTTCACAGTATGAAGACCCGCAAAATCAAGGGGGCAATTTTGAAGATTGATCTCTCCAAAGCATATGATAAGGTAAGATGGCTTTATTTACATATGCTACTAATTCATCTTGGATTTGGGATTGCTTTTGTCAGGTGGGTCATGAGCTGTATTACTACTGTGTCTTTCTCTGTTCTGATCAATGGGGCTGCATCCCCCTTCTTTCATGCGGAGAGAGGTTTGAGATAGGGATGTCCATTGTCTCCTTTACTTTTTATGCTTGTGGCTGAAGGTTTAAGTCGTCTTCTGAAGAAAGCACATCAAGATGGGCATTTGCTTGGTATAGTTGTTGCTCCACATCTACAGATTACACATCTACTGTTTGTGGATGATGTACTTATTTTTTGTTTAGGGACTGTTCATGATGTCAATACTATCTCCGGAATCCTTGGCCTATTTTCCACTGCAACTGGCATGGAAATAAATGAGGGGAAGTCTTCAATGATGACTCATGGTATGGATGAAGTGGAAGTAAGACACGCCTCAACTCTTTTCCCATATATTCGTGTCACTCTGGATGAGGGACTAAAATATATGGGTTTTATGTTGAAACCCAACAACTATTTGAAGAAGGACTGGTTGTGGCTGATTGAGAAGCTGGAGAAGCGTCTTCATTCTTGGAGCCATCATTGGCTCTCTAGAGCAAGGCGACTCATTCTGGTTAAGTCGGTTTTGGAAGCTATTCCTGTTTATTGGATGTCTTTTTCTTGGATCCCCCTGGCTACATTGGATAAAGCGCATAGAATTTGTCTACATTTTCTGTGGAGAGGTCACAAGGATGCTTCAGTTTCTCCATGGGTCAGATGGGAGAAGATTGCTAGGCCAAAATCCCTGGGGGGATGGGACCTTAAAAATATCTTTCATTTTGCGGGAGCGCTGGCAACAAAAGGGGGTTGGCGTTTGATCCACTCGAAAAACCTGTGGACCAGGGTTATGATTGAAAAATATATTTCCCCTTATTCTGTTGTTGACTGGATAGGGAGCCCTCAAAAAGGACACAAGGGTGGATCGGTCATCTGGAAAGCTGTGAACAAATCCTTTACTGTTATTGAAGAAAACCTGATTTGGAAGGTGGGGTAATGGAAGGAGCGTGCGGGTAGGCATTGATCCATGGCTCATATGCAATGGTAGATTTAGACTGTCTGAACCTTTGGTGGCCTCCCTGATGTACAGGGGGTCCATTGGTCACAATCTTGGTGACCGGTCTCTGATTTTGTACTTAATGACCAGGAAAGGATTGAACTAATCCGGTATATGGGGGATTTGCGATTATCCATGATTAAACTTCGGGTGGCGGAGGATGAACTTATTTGGAATGGGGCCTCTAGTGGGAAGTACACTCCCAAGGAAGGGTATAACTTTTTGAGTGCACAGAATTATGATGTGCGACCTGAGTGGTGGTGGCAAAAGATTTGGAAATTCCACTGTCCCCCCAAAACGCGTCTTTTCTGGTGGTGTGTATTAGAAAATAAAGTTCCTTGCTGGCAAAAACTTATCAAATGGGGTTTCAATGGTCCGGGATGGTGTGCTCTGTGTCGAAATGCGGGGGAATCGATGTAGTCTCAATTGCCATTTTGGTTTTATAATGGGCTTACCAAACTTCTTCTGTGGTTTTGCCTGCAGCAAAGAACCAATCCATTGATATTCAACTGTTGAGGGATCAATTTTAATTTAATTTTCCACTGCTTCCAGTAACATAGCCTTTGATTTTGCTGCTACAATCTCTGGCTTTGTGAACCTGTTATTAAAAATTAAATCATTTCATGCAATCCAGAGCTTCCACCATAGGAATTTTGGAATAACTTACCAAATTTTACTCCATCAAGGACTGATTGAACCGTTTATTGGATACCTTAACTTCCAATTTAAAAACAAATTTACAGTATCAATTTGCACAGGGGAAGACATCGGTGAACCATTAAAAACCAACACCCATGCCTGTTGAGTGAAAACACAATCTATAAATAAATGATCTTATGTCTTTGCAACAAGATGACAAAAACAACATCTAAACGAGTCGTAGAAACCTCGCTTTTCCATGTTTTCACCTATCAGCGCCTTCCTGTACATTACCGGCCACGTGAAAAAGTTAACTTTAGGCACACGTGGAGAGCTCCAAACAGTGTTCCAAAATTGAGTTGGGTGGGTTGATGGCAAATTGTTTTGAAGAGATGAATATCCTTGCAATGTTGAATATTTACTCGATTTCCCCGCTCCCCAACGATCCTTTATTAAATAATGAATTGGAGCTTTTCCTATCAGCTCTGTCAGCAACAAATATTGTTGTGAGTTGAGCCATTCTGACAGTTCAAATTGTCAATATACCCAGCTTCCTTTGCTATCCCATTTTGAAATATCTGTTAATCGTAATAGCCCTTTGTTAACCAGCCAAAGCTTGATCTCTGTGAGAGAGGAATTGGTTGATAATGGGGCATGTCCTTGAATATTGTCTTCCCATGGAAGAATTTTCCTTCCATTCCCAGGAATGCGATATAAATGATTTTGGAAGAATTCAAGTCCTTTTCGGCATAAATTCCAAGTTGAAGACCCTTTGGTAGTGTTTATTGCCTTAAGGTTTCTTAGAGTTCCTCCCAGTAGGTAATTTTTTCCATAATACTTGACTAACCAGATGTTTACGATCGAAGAAGAGTTGCCACAAAAATTTTCCTCCCATAGTAAGATTAGTCAAACTCGGATCTCTGATCTACAAGCCACCTTCTAACACAGGTCTTTGACTATATCCTAGTTAACTAAATGCAGTCTATTCTGATTTCCTTTGCCACCTCTCCAGAGGAAATCTCAAATAAGTTTGGAAAATTGATCCATAATTGATTTTGGAGCTAGGAGAAGAGAAGATTGATATATTGGAAGAGCTTCCACAATTGACTTGATCATTATATACTTCCCTACCTTCGTGAGTCATTGTCCACCCCAAAAATCAATTTTTGCTTTTATCTTACTAATTACTTCCAACCAAATGGAAGGTTTGTTTTGACTTAAGGTTAAAGGGAGACCCAGATATTTGATCTGATCCCAAATGTCATATCCGGAAAATTCTAAAAGATTTGCTATATTCAAGATAGTTGAATGATCAGTGTTCCAACCATACACTGCACTCTTTTTATTGTTAATCAAAGCTACTGAAATGAGACAAAAGTTTTGTAGAATTCCTTTGAAAGCTCTTCCCATTCTGAGCGATGCCCCTCCCAAGAGGAGAGAGTCATTTGCAAATAGAGCATGATTGATAGAGTCTACCCCTCTTACATACTTAATGCTCAGAATAATCCCTGCTTTTTTTTTTTTCTGTGGATAATTTTATACTCAGAGATTCAGCCATTAGAATATATAGGAATGGCGAGAGTGGGAAGCCCTAATGAAGACCCCTAGTTGCTTGAAAGAAATTTGTTGGTCTTCCATTTATTAAAGGAGCTATCCAAGGTTTATCTGTACAAGCTTTTATCAAATTTACAATTGTCGAGCTAAACCCAAATGAGCGAAGAACTTTATAAAGGAAGGACAACCTTACCCTATCAAAAGCATATGCCATGTCAAGTTTGATTAGCATGCCTTTCTCCTGTCTTTGAAAGCTAAATTGCATGGCTTCCTGAACTTGGATCACATTATCCAAGATGTGTCTCCCTTTGCCAAACCTGCCTTGAAGAGGGTAGATCAACTTTCCTAACAAAGGGTTGATCCGATTAGCTAAAAGTTTTGAAATGATTTTATAAGAAGCATTGCAAAGAGATATTGGCCGAAATATTTCAAAAGTTGTCGGATTAACTTCTTTCGGGATTAATGCAAGGAAAGTGGAATTGATGCATCCACCAATTTTAGCTTTTAGATGAAAGACGTTGATCTTTCTTAGAATATCTTTCTTGATCACTGCCCAACACACTCTATAAAAATGAAAAGAGAATCCATCTAGTCCTAGGGCTTTATCCGGTTTCAATGACCAAATAACATCAATGATCTCCTCTTCTGTAAAAGGCTCCATAAGTTCTCCATTTGTCTCCTTATTGACCAAAGAGGGAATATTGGATAAAAATTATGAGTTTAAATCGTTCTTTATTAATCCAGTTTCACTAAACAAACCTTGAAAATGTGATTTAGAGGCCTGCATTGTTTGAGACTGGCCTTTAAAAATTTGTCCATCTAAGGAAGAAATTTTTGAAATGTGGTTGTGAGAGAGTCTTGCTCTATACTACTTGTGAAAGAAGGAAGTATTTTTGTCTCCTACTTGTAACCAGATACTGCGAGATTTCAATTCCCATTACTCTTCTTCCTTTCTAAAAGCATGAAAGGCGTTTAACTGAGCTTATTGTTCTTTTTCCAACTTAGCTCGGGTTATTCCTGCTTCATCCATTTCCATTTAAATTTCCTCTAAATTTTTTAAGGACTCTATTCTGTCACTAGATGGAGATTTCAAAGTTTGTTTAACCCAATCCTTAAGAGCAAGTTAAGTGAATTTTAATTTTTGCTCCCAAACAAAATTTGTCGATCTTGTTACTAGCCGAGACCAAGCCTGTTAGACTATATTCATAAAACCTTCATGATCTATCCATAATGGGATAAAACTAAAAGGAATGAGCCCAATATCTTCTTCCTCTTTGAACTGTAGCATAATAGGTTTATGATCTGAAGTTAATTTCGACAGAATACTAGAACAAATATTTTTTCTCCAAAAGGAGCTTTGAACCAAGAAATGATCCAGTCTTGCTGAGATATTGGTCGCACCTGCTCTGTTATTGGTCCACATGAATCTGCATTTCTTTGGCTTAAAGTCAATCAAATCCCATAAATGGATAAAATTCTCCACTATTTTTAACATTGGGTCCCTCTCAGAGACTCCTCCGTTTTAATTCTTTTGGATCCAGCGTGATGTTGAGATCGTCAGCCACAATCATATTTGATGGTATATTTGTATCCACATAATCTGCTAGAGACTTCCAGCATTCTTTTTTCTCTTGAAAATTAACTGGAACATAAAGATTAAAAATAGACAGAGAAATATTTTTCCCTCCAAGAAGATTTGAATTATGAACTTTTTGGCCCTGGTTCATTGGTTGTGTTCAATGGTAGTTGCAGGAAGGTGGAGATTCAGCTTAAGCTTCATTTGATCCTTTCTCTGGATTTGTGTAACCATCGCTCCTTATCACGAGCTTTCATTCGTTGATGGTCTTCTTTGGAGGCTATATTGGTTCGTGGTTTGCTGTTGAGGGACACTCAGATCACGTCAATTAGTCTCAACAGGAAATATACGATCAAGATCGCTCCAAGCTAAGATCTTCGGCCCTGGTTTGTTGGTGAATTTTGCAGGATCATGGACTTTACCTGTGAGTCTGATCTCAAGTTATGTGAACTAGTTGATTTGCCTTCGCTCCAAGAATTTGTCTAAACACTCGACATTAATCGTAGGTGGTTTGCTCTGTCTGAGGGATCACGTTGCCAAAGACAGTTTCTAGGAATTTGGATCCTATACTGGTTTCTTGATTTTATATTTTCCTCTGTCTACATGTGCTCTTTCAATGGCCTCCGGAGGGGGTCACCCCCTCCTCTTCCTCCAGAGATTGATGTGTTCAAAAGTCTTATAGCCTCCCATGGGAAGAGAAAGGGAAGTCCAATGGTGCAGACATTTGTGAAGAAAATAGACATCTCTTATGTTGATCTGCCTGCTGACTATCCTTGCTGGACTACCTTGAATCTAATGGAGCGTGGGCTCATTGGGAAATTTACGGGTCTTTAGCCTTCTAAGAAGGAAATCGATGGATGGATTCAGCAAAACTAAAGGCCTCTGATTACTGAAGGAATCCGCAATCATTTGGTTGACAAAGGTTATTATGTTTTTGTGTTTGAATCAGCTGAAGATCGAGATCTCATTTTCTGAAATGGTCCATATTTTATGGGTCCTCCAGGGATATATCTGAATAAGTGGACCCAGGACTTCGATTCTACCAAGGATGTACCTTCAGTTGTTCCTATCTGGGTTAGGCTCCCCCATTTACCTCTTCAATGCTGGAACTCTGAATCTTTGGAAACCATTGGGAATAAGCTCAGAAAGTACATCGATTGGGTAGAAAGGAAAGAACGATATTTGTGTGCATGAATTTGTGTTGAAGTAGATTTAGACATAGGGCTGCCTGAGGCGATCAAGATAAATGTTGCAGAATGGTCTCACATTCAGGAGCTTGATTATGAACAACTCCATTTCAAGTGCCGTCATTTCCATGGATATGGCCATTTTGGTCGAAATTGCAAGAAAAAAATCAGAAGAAGAACTTGAAAAAGAGAAGGTTGATCAATGGACTCAAGTAAGGAAAGCAGGCACCTCCAAAGAGAATAATAGAATGAAAGGTAAAGGAGGAAATGTGTTGGAAGAGATGTTATTTTGGAGAATTATATTATCCACATGCAATATGTGAGAGTAATTCCTCCTCATCTCTTAGTATATAATAAGGTCAAGTGAGTCTCTACACATCCTATATTCTTGATGTACTAGTGGTACTATTGTGACACTATTGTACATCATCTATATTCTTTGGGGTATTTGTGCTTCACTCTCTTGTAAGATTGGAAAAGACATTCTGGAGATAATAGAAGACTACCTTCCCGTGGATGTAACCCATTAGGGTGAACCACGTATATTAGTGTTCTCTCGTCCTTTTCTTTTCCTGATCTTATCTTTTACGATATGTTGTTGGTTGCTTAGATAGGTTAACTAGTTTAGCTTGACTCTACTATTCTAACATGGTATCAGAGCGGGTTGCTATGATTTAGTACCTTCTATATCATTCAATCGATAACGATTATCATTTGGGCATTGTCATTTTGTTGTAGATTTGCTTTCTATCCGGTAGCCATTAGGCTTCTCTTTAGATTTGGGCATATTTCTGCAGATTTTTTTCAAGGGTTTCTTGATGTTTTTTCTGTAGATCTACATGATTTCGGGGCTTTCCTCAAGGAGATCTTTCTTTTGATTATAAAAACGACAGTTATAAAAAGAGTCGTAACTTGGTCAGTTTTTACCTGATTTTTATTATAACCTATTTTTGGAATTGGAAATGCAATCCTGGATCCACCCACGCGACCAGAACAGAAAAATGGGTATTTTTGGGCTTCCTTTCGGTAATAAAAATGACAGTTATACCAAAGGGCCGTAACTTGGTCATTTTTTACCAAATTTTTTTTTATAACCTATTTTTGGAATTGGAACAACCATTCTGGATCCACCCATGTGACCATAATAGAAAACTGAGCATTTTTGGGCTTCCTTTCGATAATAAAAACGACAGTTATAAAAAAGGGTCATAACTTGGTTATTTCTTACTGGATTTTTTATTATAATTACCCCACATGCAATATGTGAGAGTAATTCCTCCTCATCTCTTAGTATATAATAGGTTCAAGTGAGTCTCTACACATCATGTATTCTTAATGTTGCAGTGGTACTATTGTGATACTGTTGTACATCATCTATATTCTTTGGGCTATTTGTGCTTTGCTCTCTTGTAAGACTGGAGAAGAAATTCTAGAGATAATAGAAGACTACCTTCCCATGGATGTAACCCATTAGGGTGAACCACGTATATCGGTGTTCTCTTGCCTTTTCTTTTCCCTATTCTTATATTTTATGATATGTTGTTGGTTGCTTAGATAGGTTAACTAGTTTAGCTTGACTCTACTATTCTAACGAAATGCTGGGAGTGGAGCCATTCCTATTGAGAAAAAATATTTTAAACCTCAGGTTGTTGGAAATGCTACCGCTTCTTCAAATCCTTTTGTTGTTTTAATCCCTTCTGATGATCAAAATTCTCCTATTCTCAAAGAGGGTGAAGTGAAGCAATCTGATGTGCATATAGAAGAAGGTGAATTAAACCTTGGGCCACAGTAACAAGATTATCCAGTAATATTAGAAACTCCAAGTGCAGATGCAATCCTGCAGGAACTTCATAATTCTCCCACAGGAATCACATCATCTCCCTCTTATGCAAAAATTGTAAACAAGAAATCGGTAGAGACTTCTAGTTCCTCAGAAGATTATCCTATAGAGTAATTCACTAAAAAGGCAAGAATGAAGTCTTGAAAGGAGGTTAGAGAAGAAGAAGCTGAGAGATTAAAGATGCAGGGTAGCCACGCTACAATAGAAATGTCATTAGGCAGAAGTAAGCGAAATAAACCCCCAAAGGGAGGGACAACTCCCTTTTTCATGGGTAAATAATGCAAATCATCTCTTGGAACTACAGGGGATTGGGGAATCCCTTGAAGGCAAAAGTAGTTAAAGATCTATTCAAAATGGAACCTTTCGACATTCTCTTTCTCCAAGAAACAAAGATATAAGAGGAATCTCTTTTATCCTTAAGCAGATCAAAGTGGAAAAAGAACGCAGGCATGGCAGTAAGTGTATGGGGCACTTCAGGGAGCCTCGCAACCTTATGGTCCAAGGATAAGTTTCTTCTAAAAGCCTTGTATGCTACCCAAAATTAGATCTATACAGAATTACAACATTTACCAAGTAAGATTTCCTTGGCTCTCTTCAATCTCTATGTCCCAGTTAATTTTATAGAGAAAAAAGTATGCTTGAAATCTCTATAAGATTTTATGGAAATCCATTCTCCCATAAACATTACAGTGGGAGGGGACCTCAATATTATTTTAGATCCTAAGGAGAAAAGAGGAGGTGTTCAGGGGCAAGGATCCACTTCAAGAGTTAGTGGATTTGTTGATTCATGCTAGAGACCTCCTTGATTTCAAACCGAAGAAAGGGCGCTTCACTTGGACCAGTAATAGAATATGGGCTTTGCCAGAATTTATGCTCATCTTGATAGTTTTTGGTTCAAATCTATTTGATGGAATGAAACATTTTAATCTCTTCCAAAATTCTGCCCAAGCTAACTTTTGATCATCATCCCATTTCCCTGTTGTTGGAAGAAGAGAAAAATCTTGGTCCTATCCCATTTCATTCCAGTCCTATATGGATTGAGAGGGAGGGCTTATGTGAAACAATGTCACAAGTTTGGTCCCAGTTTGTTGAAGGTTCCCCCAGCTTTGTATGGGAACAAAAAATTAAACGCACTAAAAACGCTCTAAAACAATGGATAAAAACTCCTCTCACAAATCCATTGAGAAGCAGGCAAGAGTCAGTGCATGTTTTAGTTGAGCTTCAACTTAGTATGGAGGATTCTGAAATCCTTAAATCGCAATTGGTGAATGAGCAGACCGCGCAAAAAAATACTTTCCTCTCCTTTCGCCAAGAAGAAGAACACATGCGTCTTAAGTACCGTAGCCTCTGGCTGCAAGCTGGTGATAAAAACTCTGCCTTCTTTCACAGGCAATGCAGATCTAGACTCTCTCGAAATCACATCTCAGAAATATGTACAAGTGAGGGTGAAGGTATTAAAGGACAATTGCAATTACAGCAGGCTGCTAAAACACACTTCCAACAATTGTTCCATGAGGACGACATCTCTCATGATATTGTGAATGTTGATTTTTTATCCAACATACCCTCTTTGGTAAGTTTTGAGGTTAATGCTAGATTAGTGAAACCTTTCACGAAAAAAGAAATAACGAATGTTATCTAGGTAATGGAGCCGGATAAATCTCCCAGGCCAGATGGATTCTCTATCCATTTCTACAGAGTTTGCTGGAATATTATAAAATTAGATCTCTTCTGTATGATTTCAGCCTTTCTTAAAAAAGCTAAAGTGGGAGGGTGCACTAATTCCATTTTTCTTGCCTTAATTCCAAAGGAATTTAATATAGCATCTTTTGACAGGTTTTTGACCTTCCTCGCTATGCATTGCTCTTTACAAGATCCTGGCCAAACTCTTAGCCAATAGACTAAAGCCTCTGTTAGGAACTTTGATTTCACCTCTCCAAGGGGGTCTATTAAAGGAAGACACCTGATTGATAACGTGATTCAAGTGCAGGAAGCCCTCCATTCCAACTTTCAAAGGAAGGAGAAAGGGATGCTCATCAAACTGGATATGAAAATGCCTTTCACCGTGTCAAGCTTTGCTTTCTCTATCAAGTTCTTCTCTCTTTTGGCTTTAGTGTAGATTTTGTTTGTTTGATAAAAGCTTGCTAAGCTAGGCCCTGGATGGCGCCTCTTGTTAATGGTAGACCAACATAATTATTCCAAGCTTCAAGAGGTCTTCGTTAAGGGTGCCCTCTATCACCTTTCCTTTATATTTTGATGGCTGAATCTTTAAGTAGAAAGCTTACAACAGAATTGGTTGCAGGTTCTCTCCCTGGCATTAAGATAGCAAGAGGTGTGGATCCTATCAACTATGGCCTATTTGTTGATGATTCTCTCATCCTGGGAGGGGAATCCTTAAATATTTCTCGGGCCTTCAATGAAATATTACAAAATTTCTATTTAACTTGAGGAGTTATCATTAACAAATGCAAGAGTGTTGTATATGGTTGGAATGTAGACCATCTGTCTATTCTCCGAATTGCTCATTACTTAGGATTCCTTGGTTTTTATAAGTGGGGTAAGATCAAGTATTAGGGCCTTCCAATAACCTTGGGACCTAGCCCTCTGTCGCTGTGGTTGGAAGTGATAAGTAAACTAAAAGCAAAAATAGTATCCTGGGGTGGCCAATGGTTAACAAAGGCTGGGAAGTTGATTTTGATTAAAGCAGTCCTTTCAACTCTCCCCATCTTCCATTCCTCTCTGCTTCTTGCTCCCAAGTCCATCTCGGCTCAAATATACAAACTTCTTCAGGACTTTCTTTGGGAGGGTGTCAAAGGAAATCAGAAAAAGATGCATTCGTTAAGTTGGGATATTCTCAAAAGACCAACTTCGGAAGGTGGTTTGCAAATTTGAGATCCTGAATTGGCAAATTTGCCATTGGGAGGTAAGCTCATCTGGCAGTTGTATGCAGACAAAAACCATCCTGTAAGTAAGATCTTCTCAATGAAATATCTAAAGGGTGGCTCTTTAAGAAATTTAAAACTGCAAACACCCCTATAGACACATCAATCTGGAATTTATGTAGAAGAGGATTAGATAATATTCACCATTAGCTCTATAGAATTCCTGGCAATGGGAAGAGGACTTTATTGTGAGATGAGAATATCTTGGGAAATCCTCCTCTTTCCTCTTTCATCTCACTAAATAAGATCAATTCATGGTTAACTAATAAAGGCCTTCTTCGACTAAAAGACATTTGTTGCTGGGACAACGCTGGGAGTTAGGTTGGATGGTCTTTTCCTGAGATCCCATATTATCTTCTCTCCCAACAGAAATTGTTGATTTCATCATTTTAGGACTTGCACCAGTTCAATGCTCTTACAAATATAAATGGGGTTGGGTCCGATCAAGAAATTATTCAGCTGCCCAAGGCTTCTCTGATTTTCAAATTCCTTTTGTCTCTTGCTTATCCCCTACGCTATGGAAAGTTGCTTGGTCTTCATACAGTCTTCCCAAGGTGAACTTCTTCACATGGTTGCTCATGCACAAAAGGGTGCTGACAAGGGAAAATTTGACCAAACACGGATTCCTTGGACCATTTAGGTGTTGTTTCTGCAACTCTACTATTGAAATGTTAGATCACATTTTCATTGACTGTGCTTTCTCTCAATCAGTGTGGGAATTGGTCCTCAATGGTCTGATTGCTTCTGTTCCTTCCCAATTTTTTTTTGCCTCTCTTTTCATTGCCTGGCAAGATTAGATTCCAGAGACAAGAGATAAAAATGTTGAATGGACCAAACTTTGGCAAATAGTCCCGAAATGTGTTTAGTGGAAACTGTGGATAGCAAGAAACGATTGGATTTTCAAGAGCAAGAAGTTGAATCCCTTGACCGTGGCAAAAAAAATCAAATCATATCTTAATCAGCAAGTAAATTTTTTTCCCTCTCATAACTGTCTTCATAAGCTATTGCGTGGATGGGAATCTGCTTGACAAGATCTCGAATGCCAGACTCCTCCAAACCTGTGCGTTCCCCTTCTTGGAGAGTGCGCTGCAGTGAAGAAGTTTTTTTTGCATGGTGGAAGAGGTCCTCCTCTACTACCATTTTTTAATGGTGCGTACAAGGGGAATCCTGGGATCACTGGAGCTGGGGGTCTGATTATTTCTCCAGACAGACTGACCGAATCCTGCTTCAGCTGGGGACTAGGAATAAGGTCGAATAATCGGGTTGAAAGTTATAGTCTCCTTAAGGCATGCCAGATTGCAAAGGAGATTGGGTATAAGTCAATTCAATTTTTTGGAGATTCAGAGCAGTTGATTAAATTGTTAAATTCAGAAGACCATTTTAACAATTCAGCCTTGAATAAAACTCTGCAGAGAATTAGAAATTCATTGAATGAGTTTGAAAGTGTTTCCTCTTTCCATATTCTGCAGGAATTAAATAAAAAAGCAGGTTCTCTGGAAAAAAAATATTTCCTGTTGTCACAAGGCAACCTCAGCTTCAATGGAGAACCCGTCGCATTTCAACCAATTCCTTAATTGAGTTACAATAAGTTGTGAACTGACTGGGAGATACCTTGTTAATTTGTAAGAAATTGTACATACTTTGATCTTCTTGACGTTTTACTTCTGCTATGTGTGTAATTGGCTAATTAGGTAATTGCTAAATCAAACTTGAATTTTTTCATAAAAAAAATATTACCCGTTTGAGTTAAAAAAAAATAGACAGAGAAATCATCTTTGCGAGGTGTCATATTTCAGTAAATATCTAGTGTTGGGTTTTAAAGGAATTTTCCAAAGAAAACATATCCTCTACCTACAATGTTGCAAGTCCACCAAATGAACCCCTTGCACTCACTGCGATCCATGTGTTCTTCTTCCATTTCATTTTACTTAATGAGAGGAGAGTTTCCTCATCAACCTTTGTCTCTTGGAGCAAAAGGACATTGGGTGAAGCCATTTTTATGAGATCTTTTACAGCTTCAGCTTTTGAAGGATTTCCCAACCCCCTGCAATTCCAAGAGACAACATGCATTACTTAATTATGACAGAAGGTTGAGGGCCTCCCTTTACACGTCTATCCCAAGTATTACTACCAATAGACATCTCTATTATGGACTAACTGCCCTGCATCTTCAAATGTTCAGTTTCTTCCTCTCGAACATTCTTAATATATTTTCACCCTTTTTTAGAGTACCTCTCTAGAGATTCTTCTTTAGAGGATTCAAAATTATCCATGGGTTTCTTTTTTTCCATTTTTGCATATGTAGTGGAGAAGCCACCAACAAGAGAACCAAGATTCTGAGCTACTAAAATTTCTTTCCTTATCAGTCCTTGAGATTGTTGGACTTCCCCATCCTCAAGCACTGGAGCTTGTCCTTCTGGATTGCTCAACAATGCAAGTGTGTTTTGAGATATGTTTTCCTTCATAGCTATCTCATTTTCATTCTACTTTTGTCACACTTCTGTCCGGTGGGATTACTGCCCGACCCAATTTCTCCTCTTTTTCCTTTTGATCTATTGACCTACTTTTTTGTGCTGTTTTTTTGGGATTTAGTCCATTGTTCTCCCTTCTCTTTGTCAGCTTCTTCTTCTACTTTCTTCTTACATGTTCTAGCAAAATGACCATATCCATGACAATGCCTAAATTTGAATGGAAATTGCTCATAATCGAGCTCCTCCACATGTGACCAGTCTGCGACTGTCAATTTAATTGCTTCAGGAAGCCCTACCTCTAGATCGACCTCTACACATATTCTAGGACAAGCGTATTGTTCCCTTCTTTCATCCCTATCTATGTATTTCCCCAGTTTGTTTCCTATGGCTTCTAAAGAGTCCGAGTTCCAACAGTGTAGAGGAAGATGCGAGAGTCTAACCCAAATAGGAACTGCTGAAGGCACATCTTAACACGGATCAAAATATGGCCTGCACTTATTCAGATACAACCCTTCAGGGCCCATGAAGTATGGACCATTTCAGAAAATTAGATCTCTATCTTCTGAATTTTCAAACAATAATACATAGTATCCCTTACCTACCAGATGACTACGTATGCTTTCCGAGATAAGGGGCTTCCAATTCCTCTGAACCCATCCATCAATTGCCTTAGAGGATAGCTAGAGACCTGTAAACTGACCAATAAGGCTCCGATATGCAATATTCATAGTTGTACGGCAAGGGTATTCTGTAGGTAAATACACCGAAGATATATTGTCTAATTTCTTAACAAACTTCTGTTGATTCAGACCAAGTTTCCTCTTACTGCTTGTTGCCACCAATCTCCTAAAGGCATCAAGCTCAGGGGGAGGGGAAGGATCCCCTCCTGCTGCCATGACTCTTAGATCTCTCGCTCAAACTCAGGTTCTTGAAAAACTCACACACAGCCTTACTAGCAATGTCGATCTAGGGTAAATATCTACAACTGATTCAAGAAGCTCTGCAGCTCCTGTTCAAGAATCATATCAACCTGCAAAAAAAAGGAAAACCCAGACTCCTTGCTCGAAGGTCGATCCTCCAAAATCCAAAATCCTGCAAAAAAATGCTAAAAAAAAGTTATTGAATTATTTCAATAAGCCCTTTGCCCGATATAACCCCTAAGAAATTAACCATTAACCCACTGGCATGTTGGACCCAGTAAAATTCTTTTGGGACGTGTTTACTTAATAGAATCATGTTTTAATTATCATCATGAGTCGTGATGACGATTATGATGATTTCCTTCAGTTTTAAAACCATCATCATGCCTAACAATGTAAAATCTCAACGCATACAGGCACACTTTGAAGAAATTTCAACGTTGGCCCCATTCATTGCTCACTATGTAGGGTGGATGGTTGATATTGGTGATGGGCATGTTGGAAGTCCCATGACATTGAAAGAGAGTTACGACAAAGATTCTATATGTGGGAATAACGAATGATGAAAATGAAAGTTGCATGATGAACATTGATGGAAACATGGACGATCTTTTATATTTGGTGGGGACATCATACATTCTTGAGTCTTGAAACCCTCCCATATCCTCAAGGCATGTGTATATTATGACCATGTAAAATGCCAATGCTTGGAGTCAACGTTTGAAAAAATCTCAACGTTGGCCCCCGTTGGAGAAATTTTGAGGTAAAAAATACGCCTCAAAATAAAGAAAATGTACTTGGAAATTAAACCAATCACATTTTAGAGAATGACATCATCCCCCATGGTTGAGTTGGCATTGTTGTGTGTTTGTTAAATTTTCAATGGTGGATGAAAATCCATTGTTAACCATGGTAGTGCTTTGAAGTCATTACGCAGTAGGTGTTTTCACAATGGAGACGCAATCTCAAAAGATTCCTCGTCTCCTTGCCCATTAACATTATGACACGTGTCGTGTCAGCTTAGCGAATGAAGACTGGACATGTGTTGTGTCTCGGTTTCCCTATCAAACATGTCCACTCAAAGGAAATCATTCCCATGCTGACCAAATGGCCACCTGTTACGGTTGTTGTTGTGCATGATTGATTGATTGTCCTTACCTTTTTTTTTCATGCACGTATGCTGATAAATTTTTTTTTTTAGTGCACTTCAGTTGGGTCCTTGATTCTGCAATCTCGATTCCGGAACTTCTGTCGCGCAGACCGCAGGTGTCCTCTGTGTTATGACCGGTGTTGTGCGTGAATGGATTGATGGATTTCATGGATTGATTTTTAGCTATGGATCCTTCTTCCCAGTTGGTGTTTACCTTGTTTTTGCGACAAGTGGCTTGCGTGTTTTCACTACACTTCTATCTGTTGTCCTAAACGACTGGTCTTGACAACAAAAAAAAATTACAGGGTTTCGTTGTCCTTCATTGCAATTCATTTCTCTCAATTCGGCATAGCCCTTGCCAAGATTTTGCGAAAGTTTCAATCCAGCAGTTTATTTCGGTTTAGGCTAAGATTTTCTCGAGGGCTTTTCTGCCTTTAGGCTCTCAATTTGTGGGGTCAATTTGGTCGTGGTTTTATTTTACTGCTGCTTCAGTCGATGGAATACACTTTTCCCATGTCCCTTCATCCACATTAATGCTTCATCAATGTATTGTTGCTCCATTAATGCAATAAAGTTTGTCATTTGATTCAGACATGGGCCTATATCTTCATTTTTGCTCACCTTATGACAATCTCCAAGATCTTCTTACAATACTCGATTTACCGCATTTGCTGCTGCACTGCATTTGCTTTGCACATATAAACAAGCTTTCAGGTAACCATTACTTCTTATTGTTTGCCTTTGCTTTGCTTATATTGATTTTGTTGTGTTTCATTTACACTAGAGAGTTTCCAACAAAGGTTTTCGCACCTTGTTAAATTTGCAGGTATTCCTTAGGTCTTCTTAATTGATTTGAATATTCATTTAGTCTGCTTATGAGATAGCGAAACACCGTTGCTCTGTTTTAGTTGAATGTGACTCTTGCTCCATTGCAAAAAGATTTTGACTTGTATTGGTTATGTCATGCTCTGTCAAAAAAATGATAGGTATTAGTTTTTTGGCTAGATGAAAATGTTGCTTATGAGATGGTGAAACACCCTTGCTCTATTTTAATTGACTCTGACTCCTGCTCTGTTGCAAAAGGACTGTGACTTGTATTGGTTATGTGTCTTCCTAATGGTGTAATACTCATGCTATGTCAATAAAATGGTAGGTATTAGTTTTTTATGATGCATTTGTTTTAGGTAAGGAATTCAGCCTAAGGCTGCAAGGCCACTATAATAGTGGGCGCTTCCAACTTCCACATTCCGCTTTCTATTGTTCGGAATGCGGAAGGCAGAGAAGTTTTTGTCCCTTTTGTTAGTTTTTTTTCATTTTTTCGACTTACAGTTTCTGCACTGTGGAATGCAGAGATAGAAACTTTGGTGTTTTTCTTCGCAAAATATTCTTCTTTTGCTTTCCACTTTCCCAAGTAGGGAATGCGGGACTTTGATACGTTTTTAATTTACATTTTGGAAAATTTGGCAGATTGAAATGTTCAACTATTTAAAACTTTATTATTCATTTTTTTCTGCATAATAATTTATTTAATTTTTTTTTAACAAAACGAAGTTGATTCAACTAAAAAAACAAGTTAAATAAGTGTTTAAAATAAATTATAAAAACAGTATTAAGAAAATGCAATACAAGGTCTATGTAGGTAAAGCTTATGTAGCATTCTGCTTTCTGCTTTCCGTAGTACTGAATGTGCAGATCCATTTTTTTCAACTCATCGGGGAAATCTATTCCTGACTTCCGCCTTTCACCTATGTGGATTCCAAAATATCCATTTCTTTCTTGTCGACTTCCGGTTTCCGGTGTGCAAAATGCAGAAATCGTAGGTTACATGTTTGCAATCAACTTTACGTGCTTTCCGACTTCTGCCTTCCGCTGTGCAGAATGCCTTTGTCACTTTTTCTTTTCAACTAAAAAAACAAGTTAAATAAGTGTTTAAAATAAATGATAAAAACAATATTAAGAAAATCTGATACAAGGCTTATGTAGGTAAAGCTTGTGTAGCATTCTGCTTTCCGCAGTGCGGAATGTGCGGATCAGTTTTTTTCAACTCATCGGGGAAATCTATTTCCCACTTCTGCCTATGCGAATTTCGGAATTTCCATTTCTTTCTTGTCGACTTCCGGTTTCCGCTGTGCGAAAAGCGGAAATTGGAAGTTACATGTTTGCAATCAACTTTACGTGTTTTCCGACTTTCGCTTTCTGGCGTGCGGAATGCCTTTGTTGCTTTTTTTTTATTTTTCTCGTTTTCATGACCTGCGGAATGCGGAACTTCGATATGTTTTCAGGTCAAAAATAGGAAACTTTCTCTACGATAATTTGACGAATTTAAATTTTCAACAATAGAAAACGTTTGAAATTTACATTTAGGAAAATTTGGCAGATTTGAATGTTCAACAATATAAAACTTTTGATATTAACAATTATGTATTAACAATGTGGAAGGCGGAGAAGTTTTTGTCCCTTTTTTTAATTTTTCATTTTTTCGACTTACGGTTTCCGCACTACGAAACGTGGAGATAGAAACTTTGGTGTTTTTCTTCGCAAAAGTTTCTTCTTCCGCTTTTTACTTTCCCAAGTACGGAATGTGGGACTTCAATACGTTTTTAAATTTACATTTAGGAAAATCTAGCAGATTTAAATGTTCAACAATATAAAACTTTAATATTCCTTTTTTTTCATTTTTTTTTTTTAACAAAACGAAGCTGATTCAACCAAAAAAACAAGTTAAATAAGTGTCTAAAATAAATTCTATAAACGGTATTAAGAAAATCTAACACAAGGTCTATGTAGGTAAACCTTGTGTAGCATTCCACATTCTGCAATCTTCATTCCGCTTTCCGCATTGCGGAATGTGCGGATCCGTTTTTTTCATCTCATCGTGGAAATCTATTCTAAGCTTCCACTTTCCACCTATGCCGATTCCAGAATTTGCATTTCTTTCTTATCAAATTTCAATTTCCGCTGTGCGAAATGCGGAAATCGAAAGTTACATGTTCGCAATCAACTTTACGTGCTTTCCGACTTCCGCTTTCTGCCGTGTGGGATGGCTTTGTCGGTTTTTTTCTCATTTTTTATTGGGCCACGGAATGTAGAATACGAAACTTTGATACATTTTTAGGTCAAATATTGGAAACTTTGTCGACGATAATTTGAAATTTGACGAATTTAAATTTTCAATAATAGAAAATGTTTGAAATTTACATTTAGGAAAATTTGGCGGATTTGAATGTTCAACAATATAAAACTTTTGAAATTAACAATTATATGTTTTTTATATTATTCATTTTTTTGCATAATAATTTATTTAATTTTTTTTTTAAAACGAACTTGATTCGACTACAAAAACAAATTTAAATAAGTCTTAAAATAATTTATAAAAACAATATTAAGAAAGTACAACAAGAGGTCTATGTAGGTAAAGCTTTTGTAGCGCTTCTGCATTCTGCAATACGCAGTGCAAAATGCGCGGATTTATTTTTTCAACTCATGGGGGAAATCTATTCCCAACTTCCGTATTCCGCTTATGCAGATTCCAAAATTTTCCATTTCTTTCTTGTCGATTTCCCCTTTCTGCTATGCAGAATGAGAAATCATAAGTTACATTTTTGCAATTAACTTTTCATGCTTTTCGACTTCCGCTTTCTACCGTGCGAAATGCAGAAACTGGACAAGTCTTGGTCGCAACTTTGATGTTGTTCTTCGCAAAAAAAAATTCCTTTTGCTTTCCAAAGTACAAAATGCGGAATGCAGAACTTCAATATGTTTTTAGTTCAAATAAATTTGTTTCCGACTTCCGTTGTGCATGCGGAAAGCAAAAACGCCAAACTAGCATGTAACATATAACACATAAGATATTGAAAATAAAAATCAACTAAAAACGTCACATGGGTTGATTTTAATTTTTTGAATATGCATTTTAGTTAGGTCACATGAATATGTTACATTGCGAAATGCAGAACTTCGATACATTTTTTGTTCAAATATCAGTAACTTTGTCCATGATAATTTGACGAATTTAAATTTTCAATAATATAAAAGTTTTGAAATTTACTAGGAAAATTTGGTTGATTTAAATACTCAACAATATAAAACTTGCGAAATTTACAATTATATAATTGTTATATTATTCAATTTTCTACATAATTTCTTTTTTAAAGAAAACGAAGTTGATTCAACTAAAAAACAAGTTTAATGGGTCTTTAAAATAAATTATAAATACAATAATAAGAAAGATAATAAATTATGTAAATAGAACTTGGGTAGCGATTCCGCATTCCGCTTTTTGCGCTGCGGAATGTGGGAATTCGTTTTTTAACCTCATTGGGGAAATCTATTCCTAGCTTCCGCCTTCCGCTTATGTGGATTCCAGATTTTTAATTTCTTTCTTGTCGACATCTGCTTTTTGCTTTGAATAAATCGGAAAGTAGAACGTGGAAATCGGAATTTACATGTTCGCATTTAATATTTCGTGCTTTCCGACTTCCGCTTTCCATCGTGCGCAGAGCGGAAGCCGAAAAAGTTTGTCGCAATTTTTTTCTCGTTTCCCGACTTCCTGTTTCCTCACGCGAAAATTCGAGCTTTAATGTAATTCTTTGGAAATTTATTTTCTTCCACTTTCCGAAGAACGACGTGCGGAATGCGCAACTTTGATACTTTTTTAGTTCAGATATTTTTCATTCTGATTTCTACTTTTCGCTGTGCGGAATGCGGAAGCCTAAATCACCAAATCCAAACTTTCTATTTCCAAAGTTTCAGTTGCGCGTTTTAATTTCAACTTTTTGTTGTGTTTCCCGCTTTCGACTTTCACCCAACAAAACACAAAACAAATAGATTAAAACCTTGGCCCATAAGGCGTGCTTCTATGTTTGTCACAGTCCACATTTAATATTTATAACAGATAATGAATAACAACAATCAGAGTTATGAAATATGTTCATGTGAAGAATTTTTTTTATATATGCATTTTAGTTAGGTCACATGAATATGTTACATTGCAAAAAAAAATTTGTTCATGCCCTGTTTCATTTCACAGGAAAAAATGACCATCACGTTATGGAGACTATCCTAACTGAAGATTTTATTTCACTATTGCTACATGGTGTGGTCAACCTTTTCCCACTGGTACAGGTCTCCTTATTAAACCAAGTGAACTCACGCAACTCATCATCTATGCAGTTCTGAATTTCTATCTCAGACGACCTTCACAAGCATGAGCTATTGCTTCCAGTTGTATATAGTGGTCCTGTAGAAAACTGACAACTAAAAGAAGGAACTATAATCAAAGTTACCCAATGTACATGCAACATTGTACATAATGTAACGTATGTTTAATTTCCTCGTCCTTTTTTCCCCACTTAATCAATTTCACATTGTTCATGCATCCAATGTTTTTCTCTCCCATTGAACTCTAACATACATCTTTTCAGAGGACTATCGCATTGCTTGCACTCGAAGTTGTCATAGTGGATGCAGTAATTATTGGAGATCCTGCACCTTACCACTTACATGTACCTTCTCCCTCGTATAGTAGTTCCTCTGTTCCAGTCAACCCTAGCTCAATAAATGAAAACCCTGGCTTGGTTGCATCAACTATCCCATTCACATCACTCTCCTCTTCTAGCAAAGTTTGGAACATTCAAGGTTGAGTTACTGCCAAGACAAACATACATGAATATGGCAGCCAACGAGGATCTGGAAAAGTGTTTGAATTTGACCTTGTTAATGCTTCACATGATGAAATACATATATCTACATTCAATGAATTGGCACTCTCTTTGTATGATCAAATACAAAAATGAATAGTGTACATAGTATCAAATGGCACTATCAAAGCATCCAATCCAATTTTCAACCATTTGAAAAGCCATAATGAGATTTTCCTAGGTTCCTCCTCAACCATCCAACCATGCTTAGATGAATACCCCTTAATACCTTTATATTGCTTTAACCTTAAAACTATTAAGGAGATTCAAACTGTACTGGTAAATTCCATGGTTGACCTTATTGGACTTGTCATTTTAGTTTTGACTACATCCACGATATGAAAACGGGATGGTGTTGGACTCCGTGACATGTCAGGCTATTGTATTGACATAACACTATGGGGAGAGCATTGTCAAATTCAAGGAGCCAAGCTTGCCAGCCTTCGTGGTTTACCTACTCCTCCAACTGTAGCAATCAAAGGCGGTCGTCTTACAGATTTTAATGGAAAAATTGTTGGCACTATCTCCACCGCTACTATTTTTATAAACCCAAGTATTGAACAAACTTCAGTTCTCCATAAATGGTTTCATGAAAATGGATTTCATTCAGCATCACCATCTTTGAGTCGAATATTCAATGCCTTTCATTTTGCTCCTCGTAAAATCATTACCATAAATGAGCTACAAACTCTTCAACCATCTGAAAAACCTGTTTGGTACTCTCTTGTTGCAACCATCACGAATGTTAACATGGATGACTTTCATTTCCTTGCATACCCTCTTTTTGTTGATGGTATACAATGCATGGAAAAGATTGCCCACAAAGTTGGATACATTTGGCATTGTGGTAAATGTGATGGGGAGTTTCTTGAATGTGACTTCCGATACATACTAAAGGTTGACTTGGAAGATGTCACTCGATACCTTCATGGTGTGATAGCTTTTGATGATGCTGCAAACCAACTCATGGGCATCTCTACAAAAGACCCGTGTCTTCTTTCAACTAAATCAACATCAATTGTTGAAATAGTCTAGAGGATCTGCAATAAATAATTACGTCTTACTCTTTCAGTTAGAACAAAGACCTTCTGCGGAATTGTACGCCTAAAAGCTGTAATTGTCATGGTTGAAAACACATAATTGGTAATTTCAAATGGATACATAAATATATAGGTTTTTTCGATCTGATACACAAGCATATTCTTTATTGTCTATTTTAAGTCCTTATTTCATAGTTCAACATAGCAGGGTCTTTTTTTTAACTCCCTTATAGCACTTCTATTTTGCAGTCTCATACTTCCACTCTACAAGCTATCACTTAACGTTTTTTACCTAAATTGTTGAGGCAACCTATATGGTAACTTTTGAATACAATACTAATTTGCTATTGTGTTTATTTATTAAATAAACAACTTTGTTCTCTTGTTTCTTAGCACAAGTTTTCATTCTTCTGTAAAGAACAATAATTTTTGGAGCCTTGACCCAGTGCAGAAAGTGGAGATCATTTTTTGGAGCCTTGATCCAGTGATGAGTAATAGTATTTTTTTGAGCCTTGACCCTCCAAAATTTAGACCACCACTATTTAAACTCATGTTACCCATCAGCTTGTAAAGCATAACAACCCAACTTGGCCATGTACCTCCATCCACCCCTACTCTTTGTTGAAATTGTATCTCTGAAGGTCCTTCCATGTTTTTGGTGTGGGTGTGATGAGAGGACTTGAGAAATTTTGTCCTTTTGTATTTATGTAACAAAGGGACGTTTATGTAAATAATATGTGTTTTTATAACTTTAGAAAAGTGGGTCTCACTTAAAAATGTATTTAATAATTAAAGTGTCTAATTATTAAAAGTGAGTAAGTTGTGGACCCTTGATTTTGTAAAAAGATCCTCAACCCTAGATTAGGTAGTTATTGAAGATAGTTACAAAATCCAAGTATAAAAAATTAGACAAGGCAAATGAAAGAAAACTCACTAGAGAGAGAGAAAGAGATTGAAGACTAAAGAAGAAAGAGAAGACCCTTGGCACGAATTCCAATGCAAGAACCAACATTAAATGCAGAATTGCAGCAGCATTAATGACAGTCTGAAGCAGTCTGTACAACCACGTGTGGGCACATTTCCTGAGGCAGAAAAGTACAAAAAGACTGACAGGCCATATAGCATTAATTGCAGGCAGTGGCATGAATTTCAAGGCAGCATAAAAGTACATTACAAGCAGATCCATACAGCCACATGTGTGACAGAAAAGTATGGAGCGTACCCACATGTTTGAAGGTACAGTAGATCGTACTATGCAACAGGTACATTTTCCGAGGTATTTTGTTGTAGAAGGTGTTTTTGGAAATATTACCAGTAGGGTTAAGAAGGAAATTTTTTCTCGGTTGTAGAAAAAAATTTTGAGTTTGTCTTCTTTAATGAAAAAACTCTTTTTAGGGTTTTCCTTGGTCTTTTGACCAAAATTTATCGTGTCCATTTGCTTAAAATGTTTCAGTATATGGCAGAATTTTGAAGTGCATTTTCAGAAGTGTGGTTTTACTTTTCATTAATTTCAAGTTAAAGCCCTAGTTCCTAAAACTGTTTGACAGAATGTGTGAATGAACAGTTTCATTTTTTAAGTCAAATTTCTTCATGGTATCAGAGCTGATGGTATCAGATCTTAGTTTAACAAAGTCATACTGAAAAAGAAGTTTAGCAGGTGTTCTTTGAAGTTTCAGAAAATTGTTAGATATTTTCTTCAGTTAATTTTTGGTTGCAAGTTATTTTCCATGATGAACATTAGGTATGAGGATTGGTTGGATGGAGTGTCCAACTACATTCCATGGAAGGTACGAATTACTGTTGTTTTGAAAGAACTTAGGGTTTGGAGTTTTATTAACAGTTTCATGACTAAGCCAACAAATGAAGATGAGCTTGAGGAGTTTGAAGCTTATGAAGCCAGAGCCCAGAGAACTATCTTGGATGGGGTTAAAGACAATCTCATACCACACCTAGTAGATAAGAAAACTGCTAAAGATATGTGGGACACTTTGACCAAGTTGTTCAAAGCAACGAATGAAAATAGGAATATGGCCCTAAAAGACAAGCTACATAGCATTAAAATGAAAAGTGATGAACGTGTAGCCTCTTATTTTACTCGTGTTACACAAGTTAAGGACGAGTTGGCAGCACTAGTGAGGATAGCCCTGAAGGGCTTCACCAAGAAGTGGGAGGTTTTTGTGAAGTGTATTGTGGGAAGAGAAACTCTTCCAAGTTGGTCCAGATTGTGGGATGACTTCACCTAAGAAGAAATCCGAGATGGGGCACATGTTGGCCAAACTAGTGAGGATGTTGAGCAGAATGTGGCACTTGCAACCAAATCCAAGAATAAGAAGAAGAAAGATCTAAGTCATATCGAATGCTTTAATTGTGGCAAGATGGGACACTGTGCCACAAAATGTCCTGAGAAAAATGTTGTGAAGACTGAAAGAGATGTAGCAGCATCTACAGTTGTAGAAGAGTTTGCTACGAAGTTTGAGAAAGAGTTTTCTCTTGTCTCAATTGATTCCAATGTAGGAAGTTCTATCTTTGAGCATGTCTGGGTTGTTGACAACGGTGCAACCAAACATATGACTAGAGTATATGACTATTTTCAGATGATCACAATGCTGGGGCCGAGACACTTCATTCAGAAAGACATTGACAGTCCTCAAATTGTTATTCAAGGGGTTGGAACAGTCAGGTTCCAACTAGACCTTAGAGAGGTCCTGGAAGTACATGGAGTTTTATTTGTACATGGGATGAGAGTGAGCAAACTCTTAGTTGCATCCTTCAAGGATGATGGCTATGGGATGATGATCAGGTCTGGTCATATTTTCCTGTATCGGAGGGATGAACCAGTTGGCACCACCATCTTGTTGGGAGATCGCAGAGGCAAATTATATGTCCTGAGAGGACATGTTGTACGAGCAGGCGCAGGAGGATGGCTGTCAGAGTCAGATGATGAAGATGATGCTACATTTGATAGAGATGAGGAGAGTGACTCTCTGTTGAACACTGGCAGAAGACTCAACCAGTCAAGTGATGGTGAATTTGAACAGGATGATGGGACTCAGGTTGAGTCTCAGATGTCAGAGTTTCAGTTCAAGATTAGGCATTTGTTTATGAGGTTGATTCTAGAGCATGAGAGAGCTATTGTAGGAGTCCAAGATGAAGATAATGATGTGGACCTTCCTCGTTACGAGGGAGTGTTGAAATTGTATCTCTGAAGGTCCTCCCATGTTTTTGGTGTGGGTGTGATGAGAGGACTTGAGAAATTTTGTCCTTTTGTATTTATGTAACAAAGTGACGTTTATGTAAATAAAGTGAATGTGTTTTTATAACTTTAGAAAAGTGGGTCTCACTTAAAAATGTATTTAATAATTAAAGTGTTTAATTATTAAAAGTGAGATAAGTTGAGGACGCTTGATTTTGTGAAAAGATATTCAACTCTAGATTAGGTATTTATTGAAGATAGTTACAAAATCTAAGTATAAAACATTAGAGCAGGAAAATGAAAGAAAACTCACCAGAGAGAGAGAGAAAGAGATTGAAGACAAAAGAAGAAAGAGAAGACCCTTGGCATGAATTCCAATGCAAGTAACAACATTAAATGCAGAATTGCAGCAGCATTAATGACAGGTTGAAGTAGTCCATACAGCCACATGTGGGAACATTTCCTGAGGCAGAAAAGTACAAAAGACTGACAGTCCATACAACATTAATTGCAGGCAGTGGCGCGGATTTTGAGGCAGCAAAAAAGTACAAAAAAAATTCAGGCAACAAAAAAGTACAGAACTGACAGATCTGTACAGCCACACGTGTGATAGAAAAGTACAGAGCATACCCACACGTGTGAAGGTACAGCAGGTCGTATTGTACAACATGCACGTTTTTTGAGGTATTTTGCTGTAGAAGGTGTTTTTGGAAATATTGCCAGTAGGGTTCAGAAGGAAAAATTTTATGAGTTGTAGAAAAAAATTTGAGTTTGTCTTCTTTAATGAAAAAATTATTTCTAGGGTTTTCCCCAAGCAGTGGGGTTTTGCTCGATCTTTTGACCAAAATTTATTGTGTCCATTTGCTTAAAATGTTTCAGTATATTGCAGAATTTTGAAGTGCATTTTCAGAAGTGTGGTTTTACTTTTCATGAATTTCAAGTTAAAGTCTTAGTTCTTGAAACTGTTTGACAGAATGTGTGAATAAGTAAATTCATTTTTTAAGTCAAGTTTTTCTTCACTCTTAAACCACCCCAATACATTTTGGCCCTCCTTTATTGTAATGTGACTCCTCGTTAACTTAGCCAAATAGACATTCCAATAATTGACAAGTGCCCCTCTAAGCCCCGTGAGAAGCTAAAGTAGGACCTTCTTAAGTTCTTTGTAGCCCCTTTAGGAACATGGGCTAAAGGGAACCAATAAATGAGAATTTCTCCCAAATTTGACTTCACACATGTCAATTTGTTGCCTTCTGGCAACCATTGATGACACCATAAATTTATTGATCCACTTGATTTTACTTAAAATCCAACTCCAGTGATTTGTGAAATATCCATTGAGCTTCTATATAAATCCCAATTCTTTAAGGCCAACCTCCATGTCCATCATATTTTAAGGAAGAGAAAAATGTCAACACTTTTTTTATCTTCTCACTTATCCCATTGAAACACATAATATAAATATGGAGATTAATTTCCATCCCAAAATATTTACAATACAAATGTAAAATGTCCCTCAATTTACTTCATTCAACTCAATTCTATTAGAAAAGAGTATTACATTATGAACAAAAATCAAATGCTTAAGATATTATGACCTTCCCACTCTGGTACCCTTTACACA
Source organism: Pseudotsuga menziesii (assembly GCA_001517045.1). Taxonomy (NCBI): domain Eukaryota; kingdom Viridiplantae; phylum Streptophyta; class Pinopsida; order Pinales; family Pinaceae; genus Pseudotsuga; species Pseudotsuga menziesii. The sequence continues at coordinate 563,352 of LPNX010855858.1, forward strand.
TATTGTTTTTTTAGCTTCTTTAATAGACATGTTGACATGTTCTACAACCAATATACACGAATAAGGGCACAAGGGACAATCTTCTCTCAATCCTATAGTGGGTGTGAAAATCGGGGAAGAGACTCTATTCATAAGTAAAAAAACAAAAATGAAGTAATGCAACCCATTATCCAATTAACATTTTCAATATTAAAGCCAATATGAATCAATAGTAGCCTCATATACAACTAACATTGTCTATCATAAGCCTTCAAAAGATCTAATGTTAACACAATGGTGGAAAGTTGATTAACTCGGATAGAATGGTGACTCTCCTATGCCAACCCAAAGGCCTCATGAATCTATCCTCCCTCTAAGAAACCAAATTAATCAAAGGATATAATTTTTAAGATAATTATGTTTAACCTCACAAACAACACCATATAAATGATTCTATATACACATCTACATAAAGTAATGGATATGTGTTGAAGTACGTAGCTCGAATAGGAAAATTTGCATAGGTTCAATATGGACATGCCGAAAATAATTCAAGTAAAAATTATTTTGTAATTCTCTATAGTAATAAAGTGAAAGTCTTATATTTAGTTGTTGGGTATAATAAACTGTATTTTTATACATTAAGTATTTAAATTGTAATAGATCATGCATTTCGTTGTGAGATTAGGGTTTTGGTATATTAGAGTTCTAAATCGAGTATAAATGAAGTTCAAGATAGAGGGTCAAGTAACACATACACTCAAAGACAAGTTTTGTCATAAGATGATTTTGTTCATCGGTTGAGCATGTTTCAAGCGCCAGAGCCATGGTTAGGAAGCATGCAGAATTATGCATGTAGGTCCATAAGAAGAATTTGTACAACCATACAAATTAGTAGGTACATATCTGCATATTTGTATGAATATGGCCATACAATAGACAAGATCAAGTAATAAGTAGTTTTCCTGCTTTTCCAACAAGCATACCAACTTGATTGGTGTGCATATATGCTTTTAGGTGTATCGTACAATTGTTAGTTTAACATTTTATGGAGGTATTATTGTAACCTTTGATTAATTAATGAAAAGTTGATCTAAAGGTGTAATTAACTATGTATTGTGTCTATGCTTCTACTACTTACTTTCTAGCTATATGTATGATTGTTGCTACATGAGAAAATTAATTGATGTAATTAAAAAAAAATGTTTTGATGAGAAAATAAGAACAACAACCACTTGAAAATTATAACATGGTATCAAAGATTCTTTGATTGAGAGGATCTATTGAGTTTACAGTAGTAGATCTGTTAGAAAAATAATATCGCATAGCAATAACAATAAACAAGATGCAAATATTAAACACATAGACACATTACAAGAGAGACACCAATATAACGTGGTTCACCCAAGATCGGCTATGTCTACACAGAAATTGCTTGCCCTTTTATTTTTATACCGTCTAGCAAAATTAAGGAATACAACCTGTAGCAAACCCGGTACACTTCCTCTTCACCCTCTCACAGTCTCTCTCACACAATCGCATAGATTGTTTTACAATGCTACAATACAGTACACAACCATATTACAATGCTTTCCTTTTATAGGGGAATTACCATGGAAAAATTCCATGGGTCACCCAATACCATGGGCCCATAAATTATTGCCCAACAAACATTTTAAAAAAAATTGGGGCTTTCCCCCCACACCCCTTGCTAGGAAAAGTGTATAATAAAACAGGGGTACAAACACGGTTAAATAATAACATTTTTTAATAAGGAAGATCAGGCTCCACAACCAACAGGATTAACTATCGGAACCAGATGTTGGGAACTAAGACTAACAGTTAGAGGGTTTCAAAGGTAGTGCTTATCGTATTTTTGGGAGTTTTTGTGGAGGTTAGAGATGCCATAAACAAGCATCAATTTCAAAGATAAATTGGAAGGTGCCTTGACTTTACTATAATGGAAAGTCAAGGTAGCTCTTATTTGGAAGAGAATGATCTCTGGGATATCATCGAGAATACAGTTCACAATGAGAAAGAAGTGAAGGACTAACAAATGATCATGGATTCTATAAAGGATAATTTAACCCCTCACATGTCTAAGAAGAACACAATGAAGTAGATTTCCAATGCTTTGGTTAGCCTTCATTACCAGAGAAAGAACATAAACAAGAAGATAATATTGCATAATATACTCAAATCTATAGAGATGACCATATCATACATAGTCAAATTCACACATATTCATGATCAATTTGCAATAGTTGGAGAGAAGGTTGAAGGCAACGAGTTAGTGAACTAAGCATTGAATGTGTTTCCATCTCAACGGGAAACATTTGTCCAGTGTTTTTTTGTTCAAGAGAATCTTCCCTCCTATGAAAAAATATGGGATGATTGTATCCAAGGATATCACCAACCTTTGCATGCTTGCACCATGGGTTGTACATAGAAATATTTTTTCAAGGGCACCCTCTTGATTCCTGCATCCTTGTAGCACTGTTATGTACAGCCCATAAGAAAATAAGGCTACAAAGTGGAATAATTGATCTATCATGGGGGTATTTGAGGCCAATGGATATGACTAAGATCGATCGATGTTTATGCTTATGTGGGAAGAAGTGTGTATACAATAGTCTTCATCCATAATAGGTGTCCTCATAAGATTTTGGAGGACAAGACACCATAGGAGACATTCATTGGTGTGAAACCAAATGTGAGTCATTTTTGCATCTTTGGTTGTCTATTTTATATCCATATACAAGTAAATAAGAGGAACAAGTATGTAAAGTTTAAGGAAGATTTTACATCCACAAAGTATCATGATCCTTTTCCAGTGACAAAGGATGAAGAGTATGAAGATATGAAGGTTGACCCGGGGTCACTAACAACTTTCAGGTAAGGAAATCATCTTTAATCATAAAGGAAGAGCCACCATCACCTACCAATTCTATTATGAGGCCTCAATGGTTCACTCGTATATTAATGGATGCTCAATAGCAATTTGAGGCTCATGAGAACACATTCAGGGAGAGAAGATCTTGAAATAAGTTTCCAAGCTACATGGCATTGATGAGCAAACCATATATCACGAGCCTTTCGTTTTTCAAGTGGTAGTAGACTAGTAGGTTTGGAGGGATGCCATGGTAGAGGAGTACACCTCTATCATTTAGAGTGGAGTATGGAATATTGTTCCTGAATAGAAAATGAAATAATTATTGATTTCCAAGTGGCTCTACAAGATCAAGCAACAAACATATGGCAACATAAAGAAGTACAAAGCAAGGTTTGTGGCAAGAGAGTTCTCCCATAAAGAAGGAGAGGACTATGAGGAGACTTTTTCTCTATTCACTACGTATAATTCCATTATAGCAGTAATGTCCTCAGTTTCCATTATGTTATGGAGGATTCATCAAATGGATGTGAGGAGAAATTTACTCAATGGGATAATTGAGAAGAAGTGCACATAGAGTAGCCTTAGGGATTTGAGATTAGTGAGAACGATCCCATGTCTGTAGTCTGAAAAATGGCTTGTATGGACTAAAGCAGAATCCAAGACCATGTCACCAATACCATGTTGTTCTAGGATCGATGTATACCTACATAACATGGGATTCAATGAAAGTGAAGTAGATATCAACGTATTTTCCATATTTATTGAGGTTGATATGCCTATTTTGGTGTTGTCTATAGATGAGTTATTCCTTACATGTTTAGAGAAGCTCATTTCAAGATGATGGGAAGAAATGGAAACAAAGTTCGAGATGATGGTCATCGGCATGATGCATTACTTCTCAAGGTTGGAGGTTTGACAATGACTAGGGGAGATTTTCCTTGGTCAAGGAAAATTTGTAGTCAAGACCATGAAGAGATTTTTAGTGGAGGATTGTAAACCTATGGCCATGCCTATGATCACTAAACTGAAGAAGGTAACAACCTCATATTCATAGATGGTGGATCTCACGTTGTACAGACAACTTATAAGTTCCTTGATGTATCTGGTCAACACTACGACAACAATATGTTTTGTATTGAACACCTTGAGTTAGTTCACGGTGGAGTAGAGGTAGGAGCATCGGGTAGAAGTAAAACATGTGCTTAGACACTTGAAGGGAACAATAGAGTATATGTAGATATATCTTGGAGATAGTGATAAGAAGATATAGGGGTATAAAAACTCAGATTGGAGAGGTAGTGCATCACATGGGAAGAGCACCTTAGGGTGTTACTTTAGCCTGGGATCAATAAAGATATCCTCGTTTAATTGGAAGCAAATTTTCGTGGCATTCAACTTAGTAGAGGCAAAGTATATATCAGTCATAATTTCTAGTTATAAGGCCATCTAGCTTCACAATTTGCATACAGGATTATTTGATTACAGGTTGAATATCGTGGATATTTACTATGATACTTAGAGCTGTATCAAACTCATGAGGATCTAGTATTTCATGACAGGTCCAAGCACATTTACATCAGATATCAATTCATTTGGAGCAAGATTTATAAGGGAGCGATAAAGCTCCACTATGTAGTCAGAGATCAACATGTTATTGATATTCTAAACAAGTCCATGTCAAAAGGGATGTTTGAAGCATTTAGGATACAAACTTGGATTGGTGGAGAATTCCTTCCTCGCTAAGAAGGAGTGTTGAAGCTTGTAGCTCATATAGGAATTTTCGCATGAATGTTCCATAAATAGTTCAAATAAAATTAATTTTTTAATTCACTTTAGTAATAAAGTGAAAGTCTTATCTTTATTGCTTGAATTTAAAACAATCTACCAAAGAAAGCAAGATAATCACATAAACCAGCACACCATAATCAAGCCCATTAAAAAAGGGAAGGCATGGGTAGCGAGTCTAATAAAGTGTATTTTTATACACCTTATTATCGTGCTTATATCTTTCTCAATGTCTTTAAGATGTTTGTCTCTTTTTGTTCTACTCCATAGCCAAAAACACCACTTTTTATTTAACCAATTTAATAGAAATTGAAAACTATCCATTGACTAAAACCTTAGAATTAAAGTCAAATCGCCTCAAGTTATTGGAACTCCTCTTCTTTTAGCCACCTTGGATTATATTTGAATGGACTTCTTAGCTTCTCATTATTTTTCCCAAATCGAAGGAAAATAAGGTTTTGATATAAAAAATCATGTCATCCTCCATCCAAGGCATACATCGATCCATATGCTATGATAAGTTAGCTAATTCCATAAGTCAATCCAATCTTTCAGACACCCCATCACTTCTAACTCTATTTTCCCATTAAGTAGGCCTAAGTGAAATAAGATCCACGTACACTTATCTTGTAAGCTCCAAATGAGGAACGAATAACTCTGCCATTATGTACACCTTAAAAACTCTCCCCAAACCTTTGATCTACTCATAATGAAGTTTAAACAACCTCCAATAATAACCAACCTTCCTTTTGAATTTCATAGCAACTATCCTCTCAAAAAATTCATGCTTATCCTCATAGGGTCCATACACATTCAAAATAGTAAAACATTGGCCCATGCTTTTATTATGTATTTATGTATGCTCTTATGCCAGGTTTAAGAGTAAAAAATATTGTTCCAAACACCTCTATTGCTAGTAGGTTTATTGCAAAGACATGTAAACCTTTTGCTATAGCATGGAAAAAAATATTGAGAGAGATAAGAGTGAAGTAGAATGCTTTAAAAAAATTGAATTTTATCGTGTCTCAAGGTCAAGCAATTGACAAGTTGATGATCTCATCCTATGATGATGAAATTTTGTCCACTTTGGAATAAGTGTGACAAAGATAGAATTAATTGAACCGGTTATGACTTTACAGGTGATTCTAGCTTCTTTAACTGCTCGTGATAAGTCCTCACATGATATATCATAGAGACTAAGGAAGAATTATTTTTTCTAGCCATTTGGACTCGAGTTTTTGTCTTTTTGGAAAGAGGATAAAAAATCTATAAGCTCCTCCATATAAATCTCTTCATACTTCCACCTATTATTCTTATCTGTCACCAACTTTGATAAATAGGAAACAACATTTATGACTTTTGTAATATTAGCACCTTTGACTTCCTGATAAATCTAGTCAAAATGTGTTACCCCTAAATCAACCAACTCTTTAAATATCCCAACAACTACCTTTTCATCATTTTCCATCTCTCGTATATTATTGTTGCTCTTTCTATACTTACGATACTACTGGAAGAACTTGTCATCCTCATCACTGAGCTCCAAGCAAATCATTGCTCTTCAGCCTTCATTGTTGCTCCCTCGCACCCAAAAGCTTCTGCTATTTTAAAAATCCAATTTTTTCAGACTAACAATATTTGTCTTAAAAAAACCAAGATGCATTACATCTTATTGTCTCACTTATATCTTTCTCAATACCTACCTTTAAGATAACTATCCGTTTTTGTTCATCTCCATGACCTATAAGACCACTTTTTCTTTAACAGATTGAAAATAAATGGAAAATTGTTCATTAGTTAAAACCTTGGAAATAAATTCAAATAGCTTCCGATTATTTTTGTTTACAATTTATTTAAATTCATCTTCTTTTATCCACCCTAGATTAAATTTGAATAGCCTTATCGACTTCTCAATATTTTGCTCAAATGAAAGGAAAACAAGGTTTTGATCAAAAAATCCTGGCATCCTTGATCATAAGCCTATATCAATGCATCTTCTATGATAAGTTAGCTAACAATAGATTTTGATCCAATCTTGTAGACACTCCATTGGTTTTATCCCTATTGTTACACTAGACAGGCCTAAGTGAAATAGGAACCACATACATTAACCCTGCAAGCTCCAAATGAGGAAGGAAGAACTCTTCCATTTTGTCCACATTAACCACTCCCCTCAAACATTAACCATTTGATAGGATCATAGTAAAGTTCAAATCACCTTCAATAATAACCCTGTCGTCCTTTTTGAATTCCATAGCAAATATCCTCTTTTAAAAATTGTGATTGTCCTCATAGGGTCCATACACATTCAAAACAGTAAAACACTAGCCCATGTTCTCACTGCAAAGTTTAATGCATGGACTTGAAATAACAACATCAGAGTTCACTAGACATATACTTGATAACCAACCTATGATAAGACCCCTTGAAAGACCAGCATAGTCAATATAAGAAAACTCTTATCCCTTAAAATGTTTCAAAATATCCAATAATGGAACCCCACCATTCCTTGTCTCATGTAAATCATAATGGGTAACTTCTTTACTTATATTAATCTATAAATCGCTAATCTCTTGTGAAGACTACTTGTCCCTTTGATGTTTGTTGAAAGAATCTTCCTTAATCACCACACCTTGGGGGGTGACGTGCATCAAGAACTGTAATAACAAGATGTTTGCAACCTTATTAAATTTCTTTGATAATTTTTTTCTTGGGCATGTTATAAGTATGAATTACATATGATGGAATTATATTAGGGATTCAGTCTCTAATTTGCTCATAATTTCCCATCCCATAAATACCACTAGCATTTTAGTCCTTGAATGATATCTCCCCTTGCCCCAGCTTCATCATCACATGAACTAAACCATAAACTTTCACCATCTCTCAAATTATTGGGATAGGGATTAACATACTAAGCAGGGGTTGAGGAAGCATAGAGAGACTCTTCCCCCTTGTCTCCCACATTATAAGTCTCCTTACCAAACTTCTTTGACCATTTCCTATCCATGTTAGGGATTTGATTAGACTTACACACTTTAGCTAGAATTAACCACAACTCAATGGAGCAAGTAGTATCACCCTCGTAACAAATCATAAGGAAGATTATACTTATCAGGAATATTGAGCATCAACAATGAAGTAGGAAATATACGAGACTTATAATTTGTGATGGTGAAGGTGTCCCCTTAGTGCACTCAAGACAATTTTTTGGGGGTTGACATGAAGAAAGTTTCACACGCAACAATTAGAGCTTCATTTAAAGTGTCGATACCTCTCCTTGCATTTGAAAATATTCTATAGTAGACTAAGATTCACCTTCCTCAACAATAAGACCAATGGGATCCTTGACATAAGGACCATCTATGACCTCGTCGCATTTTTTATTCCTTTGATTAATAGTATGCTTCTCACGTTTGGAACCAAAAAGTTGCTTTCTCCAAACATATCAATTAAAAGGCCTCTATGACAGTCCTGAACAATGTTCCCGTCATGGTGCCATTAAACACACCAAAAAAAGTCACATTAATCTAGTCTAAAGGTTGCATGTACAATAATCCTCCAAATATATTTTCTAAGTTTTCAAAGAGCCCCTTCCTTATATCAATATCTACAAGAACCCCAACTACTAACCTAAATATCCTCACCTTATATCCTTGATCCACTAATAAGGTTTTACTTATGATGTTATCTAGTGCAATCAAGTAATCGTCAATCTATAATTTTAATGGAAGACTGGGAAAATTTACCCATATGGGCACTTTTGTGGGTACCTATAACATAGGGTTGAAGCAAGGATGTGAAGGTTAAAGAGTAAAAGGTATTGTTGGAAACTCCTTAATGATCACAAGGTTTACGATAAACATAAGTAAACCTTGTGGCGATAACTTGGAAAAAATTAATGGGAGAGCTAAGATAGAAGTAGAACCCTTTGAAAACATCAATTTGTATCATGTATTAAGGGAAAACAATATATAGGCCGATGATCTTGCAAACTTAGCTTCGGTAATGGGTTGTAGAATTATCAAAAATAACAAAGGGTTATCTATTAACCTTATTCCCTAATTAAACAATGATATTCCATTTAATAGCATGCATTCCCTCCATGCATCGTCGAGCGTGGTAAGTCAAGGTAATTATAGTAAGGAAAAATGAAGGAACACCACCCTATGTCATGTCTCAATTGCCACTGTAGTTCATCATTTCAACTTTGCATGTGATCTAGGAGGATATTGGTGGCCACCCAACTTTTCCACCAAGTTATAACGATTCATCATCTTCTTGGAATTTTTCTACGGTTTTTTGGGGCCCAAACTTTTGAGTTCCAAAATTATGTGTTTTGGCGAAAAGGGGGACTTGGGGTTGCCATTGGATATACCGACTAACGTGCTTAACTCGTATGGACATGAGGCATTTGGGTGGCCTAAATTATACGATAATGACCCTAACTTTGATATTTCCTATAAGACACTACAATAATGAATATTGGTTTCAAACTTTCATCTCCAAGATGAACTTTTATGCCATCTCGACAACCTTTGTGTTCCTTCAATCGAATGCGAGAAGACAATTTGGGAGGCAAATTACAGTCGAGTGGAAAGGCACTTCAATGTAGAGAATATAGTCGTAGTGTTGCAAAAATACTTCTATTGGATGAAACTCTGACATCACGTTGGCAGGTATATCCAATCATGCACTGCTTGTGTCGTTTCCAAACCTACCATCAAGAAGCAAGGATTGTACACCCCATTACCTACCCTAGACAAGCCCTGGGAGTTTGTCTCTATGGAATACATGTCCAACTTACCTTCAACCAAGCATGACATTGACTATGTATTTGTGGTTGTTGATCAAGAGTTTCTTTAAGATGGCAATTTTATCTTCATGTAAGGAAAATATCACAATATAAGAGGCCACTTCTAAGCTCTTCTTTGAGCATGTTTTGGTTCATTTTGGGTTCCCACATACCATTATTTATGATCCAGACATTAGGGCCTTGTGTACCTTTTGGTCCAACCAATGGTCAATGATGGACACCAATATGACCATATCGATTGCCTTCAACCCCCACTCACATGGGCATACAGAGGTGGTCAACATGATGAATGTGCATATACTAATAATGCATAACTCTAGACATCACCACACTTAGATGATAGCCTTCCTTATGTTCAACATAACTAAAACATAACCCTTCACAAATCTATTAGCCACAACCCTTTTGAGTTATGCTTAGGGTTCCAACTGTTAGCCCCAACTGATGTAGCACTGTTGATTGCATATACACAAGAAGAGTCCTCCCATGCTCAAACTAAGTTTGATCGGGCATCCAAATTTGTTGAGTGGATCCAATGTATCCAATAACAAGTTGATGATATCTTTCAAAAAAGGCAATGCCAAGTATAAGCAACGACATGACCAACATTGGGTTCCACATAAGTTTCAGGTTAGCATTAAAGGTTTAGTTACATTTACAAATAGAGTGCCTCACAGGGCCCCATTGAAATCTCCACCCACTTCAATATGGGCCTTATAACACCATCACCAACGTTGTGGGTGAGATTGCTTTTGAGTTAAGTATTCCCCCTTTCCTTGGCTTGCACCTTGTATTTAATATGGAGCTACTTTGACCATATTATCAACCTCTATTGGACACCTAGGAGGTAGTTGAGTACTTGATCCCTACATAAGTCAATCTTGACTGCATTTAGAAGGCTACAATCGACTATATCAAGGACACTATGATGAAGGGCACTTGCTGGCAAAACATCCAACTATATCGGGTCATCAAAGTAGGGTGACTTATTCACCAGGGAAAGTGGATCACTAGGAGCCAAATTCAATAAAAGTTTCCTCACCTGATGGAGGAACTTTACACAATGGGGACCATTGCTCCCCAAGGGGTAGGACTAATCTAGGTGGATACTAGTGGAAACCCACATGTTCCCCCAAGTTACAATGGTTCTCAATCTTCTTCACAATTTCTATGATTTTTCAGGTTCCTAAAATTTGGGACCATTTTGAGTCCCTAAACGACATTTTTTGTCTAATTGGGGGTTGGGGGGATGGTAATGGTTGCCATGGAATATGATGACTATCGTGCTCAACTCTTATGGACATGAGACATCTAGGCAGCCCAAATTTATAGAAGTGACATTGACTTTGATATTGCCTACTAGACATTACAAGAAGGAAGATTGGTATCAAACTTTCATCTTTGTGATGAACTTTTGTGCCATATCGACCACCTCTGTGTTCCTTAAAGCGAACACAAAAAGTTGATTTGGGAGGCAGATTATAGTTAAGTGGTAGGGAACTTCGACATGTTCAAGATAGTCACAGTGTTACAAAAGCACTTTTACTGACCCAAGCTCCAACAAGACGTTGGTAGGTACATCCAATTATGCACCGTCCATGTCATTGCCAAACCTGCCATTAATAAGCAAGGATTATACACCCCATTTTCTACCCTATATAGACCTCGGGAATTTGTTTCCACGGACTACATATCTAGACTTCCTTCATTCAATCACAACAACGATTGTGTAATTGTGGTTGTTGACTGGTTCTCTAAGATGACAAATTTAACTCCATGTAAGAACATTATCACAATAGAGGCCATTACTTAGATATTCTTCGAGCGTGTTTGGGTTCATTTTAGCCACCCATCCACTATTATTTCAAATTGAGACAATAAATTCATGAGTACCTTCTAGTCCAGCCTATGGTCGTTGATGACACCAAGAGGACCAAATTGACTTCCTTCGACCCCCAAACCAACCCAAACTAATGGGCATATGTTAGTGGTCAACAAGATGATTGTGCATATCCTTAGAATGTACAACTCCAAACATCCCTACACTTGGGATGAGAACCTTCCTTATGTTTAGCATAGCCCTTAATAGCTCTATTATCCACAACCCTTTTTAAGTATGCTTAGGGTTCCAACCATTAGCCCCAATTAGTGTAGCATTGCCCATTGCATATGCATAGGAAGAGTCCTCCCATGCTTAAACTGAGTCTAATTGGGCATACAAATTTGTTGAGTGGATCCAACACATTCAACAACAAATTCATTCTATCTTGCATAAAAGTCAATGCCAAGTATAAGGAGTGACATGACTCGCATTGGGTTCAACATAAGTTTTACCTTGGTGATAAGGTATGGTTACATTTACAAAAAGAGTGCCTAACAGGGCCCCATCGAAAGATCTGCCCACTTTCGTATGGACCTTACACCATCACCAAGCTTGTGGGTGAGAATGTATTTAAGTTAAGTATTTCCCCTATCCTTGGCTTGCATATTGTATTTAATGTGGAGGTACTTCGACCATATTTTCCACCTCTCTTGGACACCTCATAGGTATTTGAGCACTAGGCCCCTACATAAATCAATACTTACGACATTAAGAAGGTTATAGTTGATCGGATCATGGACGCTGTTATTAAGGGAAATAACCGTATAACATCCATCTATATTGGGTCGTTAAAGTAGGGCAACTTCTTCACCAAAGAAAGTGGCTCATTGAGAGTTATATTAAACAAAAATTTCCTCGTCCAACGAAGGAACTGAATGGAATGGGGAGCATTTGTACCTAAGGAGTGAGAATTGATCAAAGTGGATACTAACGGACACCCACTTGTTCCATTGATTTACAATGGTTCTCCATATTCTTGGATGTTTCTATGGTTTGTTGGTTCCCAAACTTTTGAGCCCATTTTGAGGCCCTACACGATGTTTTTACCAGTTGGGGGACCAATAGTTGCCATGGAATACGCTGACTATGGTGCTCAAATCGTGTGGACATGATACATACAGGTGGGCTAAAATGTACAATAGTCACCCTGGCTTTACTATTACCTACCAGGAATTACAATAAGGAAGATAGGTCTTGAAATTTCATCTGTAGGATGAACTTTTATGCCATCTCAACCACCTTTTTCTTCTTCTTCAGGCGAGCATGGGGAGTTGATTTTGGAGGCACATTATAGTCGAGTGGCAATGCACTTCAACATAGATAATATACTCAGAGTGTTGTGGAAGTACTTATACTAGTTGAAACTCTAACAACATGTTTGTAGGTACATATGATCATGTATCACCTTTTCCATTGCCAAACCTGTCATTGAGAAGCAAGGATTTCACACCCCATTGCCTACCCCACGTAGACCCTGTAGTCACCATAAACTACATGTTTGGCTTGCCTTCAACCAAGCACGACAACAATTATATATTTGTGGTTGTTGACAGATTCTGTAAGGTGACAATTTTAAGTCCCTGCAACAAGAGCATCACAATGGAGGCCACTACCGAGTTCTTCTTTGAGTTTGTTTGGGTTCATTTTGGCCTCCCATGGACCATTATTTTTTTATTGAGGCAACATGTTTCTAAGTACCTCCTGGTCCAGCTAATGGTTGATGATGGCCACCAAATCGACTGCCCTCCACCTTCAAATTTATGGACAAACAAAGGTGGTCATAGGATGATTGTGTATATATTTAGAATGTACAACTACCACACAACTCCAAACATCCCCACACTTGGGATGAGAGCCTTCCTTATGTTCAACATAGCTACAACAAATACCTTCACAACTATATTAGCCACAACCCTTTTAAGGTATGCTTGGGGTTCCAACCATTAGTCTCAATTTATGTCGCATTTCCCATTGCATTTACATAGGATGAGTCCTCCCATGCTCAAACTGAGTCCGATCAAGCATCCAAAATTGTTGAGCGGATCCAACACATCGAACAATGAGTTCATGCTATCTTGTAGAAAGGCAATTCCAAGTATAAGCAACTGTGTGACTTGCATCAGGGTCCACGTAAGTTTCAGGTTGGTGACAAGGTTTTGTTACATTTACAAAAACTACACCTCATAGGGGCCCCATTGGAATCTTTCCCCACTTCAATACAGGCCTTACACCATCGCCAAGACTGTGGGTGAGAATGCTTTGGAGTTAAGTATTCCCCCTTTCCTTGGATTGCATCTTGTATTTGATCTGGAGCTACTTCGACCATATTTTCCACCTCTCTTGTACACCTTAAAGGTAGTTGACAAAATGCCCCCACCATAACTCAATCTTGAATACATTGAGAAGGCTACAATCGATTGGATCATGGACATTTAGATGAAGGGAACTCGCCAATAGAACATGCAACTGTATTGGGTCATCAAAGCAAGGCAACTTCTTCCTCATGGAAAATGGCTCACTGGAAGTCAAATTTAACAAAAGTTTCCTCACCTAATGGAGGAACTTGATGCAATGGGGACCATTGCTCCCTAAGGGGGGAGTACTAATCCAGCTGGATACTAGTGCCCATGCACCTATTCTAGTGAGTTACAATAGTTCTCCATCTTCTTGATAATTTTCTACATTTTTTTAGGGTCCAAACTTTCGGGGCCATTTTTAGGCCCTAAACAACATTTTTTGGACAACGAGGGGGTTGAAAATTGCTATGGTAGTCCATGGCCCCATTTGAATGTTGTAATTCACTAATAGTTCTTTTTAACGAGCTATCAAGTGCCCTAAACAAAGATCGTATGAAAAAATTATTCCCTTGAGAACTAGATGTATCGGCTAGCCATCTCGAAGCCCACAAATCCTTTTGGTGCTTCATATCATAGGGTTAGGTTATTCGATGTTAGGGTTTCTACCTCTTTATGCTTGTGATAAAAGACACTTTTTAATGTCTTTGTAATCAACTCTTGTGAGTGTGTGTAGTTGACACATCTCTCTTTGGAGATAAGCTGCCACCATTTGAGCTAGTTGGTACTGCTTTGCACTTTACAATGTTTTCCCATTATATTCATTAATATAATTTGGGTTTTATTGTACTACTGTGTTTTATGCAAAATATTTGTGTGTGTTTTCAGTTTATATTATTTCTTCATTTCCTTCTCCAACTAATTTAGATTGACGTGTGAGTCCCATGGGAGGGGTGTAGGAAATTAATGGGTCCATGTAAAGTTATACCACCCTTCATGGTGGTTATAGTGATGATTTGTGCTATTCCATAGTGAAATGCAATGTAAAGAATTGTGTTTGGCTTTGGAACGATCTGGCTACTTTGAATTTAGTAGTGAATGAGGTACGATGACATTGGAGTTCAGTAGGGAAAATAGTGGGTAAAAACAAGGAGTGATGGCACTATGTTGTTGGTTTTGGAATTCTTAAGGTGGATGGACATACTAGGGGCTCTAAGTGGTAGAATTGGCCTATACAAGACAACACATATTTTAAGTTGGTTCCCCTCCCCTGTAAATCTAGTTCTCAAATTCTTGAACATTCTATATTTGAAATAGGGGAGGTTTAGGCAACTTGGTGTAAACCACAACTAGATTTCAATTTTTAAAAATGGATAGTGTTGAGTGTCGGGGGAATTGTCCAGTCTTTGATAAATTTGGATCGCAAAGCTACCTCTGTAGTCATGATGACCTCATTAAAGACACAATAACATCTATGTTGTTTGTTACAACTAAGGTTCATGACACTGAAAAGGGCAATAAAGAGATAGCATGAAATGCCAACGAACACCATTCTTCAACAAAGGGCTTCAACTATTGAGACTCTTTTTGTATTACCAAGCTATCCAGCGAGGTTGTAATGGTTTCTTAATACAAATTACAATAGTTTATATAAAAAATAAATCCAACTCCTATGAGCATCATTCTTTAATGACAATTTTTTTATGAGCTCTATAGTTTACTTAACATTCATTGCCTCGAGTGATGCTCACAAGGGTGAAGAGGAAGGCCTAAAATAAGTAAAATCAGTCACATAGTGTTAACTGTCACCTACCATAAACCATGAGACCTACTTCCAAATCTACGACGTTTAAAGACAACTCATAAAGCCAAAGTTGGGGTAGCAAGCTAAGTGGACTTTACTATGGGGATAAATTTAATGGTTAAGCTTGCTTGAACTAGATATATATGAAGACGTGTGTCTATATTTATAAATCTTGGTCTCTAAGTCCAAGCTTTGGAGGCGACAATTGATGCAATGCAACTCATGTCACAAGTTTGAATATCTCCTTGTTCCTTAATGACCGGGAAGAAACCAAAAGAAGCAAATATTAAGAGAGTGTGATGCAACCAAAATTTTTGCAAAAGGTTTATAGTTGTCTATCATTTTCATTATTGTCATACCCACATTGGTAGGAACATGTATCTTCATTATATTCCTCCTTTGATGTAGGCAACTCCAAAATATTACAGGTGCTACAAAATTTAAAAATTCTCCCATATTCCTCACGTTCGTTTGCTTCAAATTCCATTCCGTTTAGTCTAATTTCTCCCAGTATCACCCACATTGAATTCAAGCCTTCCTCCACATTGAAATTGAGCCTTTGAAAATGCAAGCTTTAAACTTGTAGCTCAAACTTGACACTATCATTTGAATTCAATGGTTTAACCTTCTTGTCATGGGGACAAATCCAAGGGAGTAGTGTTTCCTACTAACAAAATGGGTGATTGGCAGTGGGATAACTTTGCTTGCTTGCTCAATTCCCCCCCTCTCTACGCCAGAACTTAAAATATAGTTGATTAACAATACTCCATAGTACCCTTTTAAACACGATCCTGAAAATGCCCATTAAAATAAGTCATATAGGCTTGAATATGTAGATTTTAATATAGTTTCTATGACATAAATACCCATTTATCAAATAAAATTATCCACTTTCTCATCTAAGGCAACAATTATTTTATTCCCAACAAACAATTGCATGCATGAACACACTATAATCCTTTTATCCTTGGAAAATATTTTAGAGTTGAAATCAAATGTACATTGACAAAACTTGGAGATCAGAGGCCAGAAGTTGTTCAAAAAATCCTAGTCCCAACTTCTTCCCTTGTACTGACAATATATATAGTCTTTCTTATACTTCTTGCATTATCAATATGAAATTAAAACAACAACTTCAAAACCTAAATAGGTGTGCAAAAACATATTGAATGTAACTCCTCCTCCTCTAATCTCCACTCCAAAACATGTTTTGGAATAAATCAACTTTTGTAATTGGAAGGAGAGTGCCACCCTTGAAGACTTATTCATATAAGGTACCCTCTTGCAACATTAAAGCATAGTTGGATAAGTTTTATGCAAGTATGTTGAATTCTTGATAAACATGGGAGAAAGAGATAACATCAAGGTATTCTTCTTGTATTTGATTCAAAATATTCTTAATGTTGGAATGTTGGTTGGCCTAGTCGATCACAAGCCTTGAGTCACCCAAAACTTGGAGATGTTTAATCTCTTTATCAAGAAGCGACTTTAGTAAAATCAAAAGGGCAAGGAACTTGGTTCAGTTATTAGTCCATGGTTCAACTGAATATTTAATAAGGTAAAAATGAGAAGTGTGTATGTGTGTATATGCACGCACGCGACTGCTCTTACACCACACATACTTGGATCTCTTTGCTATAATTTGTAAAAGAATCCCTAAGTTTTCTTGCTTGCTCAACTCCCCTCCTCTCCATGGCAAAATACAAAATATATTTGATTGGTAATACTCTATATTAACCTCTAAAACACAGTCCTAAAAATGTCCATTAAATTAAGTTAGACATGCTTGAATATTTACATTTTAAAACAATCTCCATGACATAAATACCCCCTCATCTGTTAAAATTCACCACCTTCTCCTCTAAGGCAACATTTTTTTTCACATTAAACAATTCCATGCATGAACACACTGTTACCCTTTTTTTCCCTTAGAAAATAATCATTATATTGATATTTTAGAGTTTGAAATCAAATATACAGTGATAGACTTAGAGGCCATCAACCATAAGTTGCTCAAAAAACCATATCCTAACTTCTTCTCCTACATTGACGAAACATTGCTACAACACCAGACATACCTAGTTCTCCTTGACATGCTCCGTGAAAAAATCCTTAAGGCTTATATTTATTAATGCATGGGTCCAAAAGGATTTTGGTCTTTGGTGTTGTTAAAGTTCTTTTATTTTCCTTCAAAGACAAATTTGACTTGTGGGTCACTTGGATTGGTAAGAAGAGTTGATATTGGAAGACGATTTAGCTCCTTGATATCTAGATCCCATAAACAAATAAACATCGAAGAGATTTGCATGTTTTGGCCACGTTGCGACAACTCTATCACTAATCCAATCCTTCGTACATTCCTCCAGAGACCCTTTATCCCATTGCTCCTTGACCCTAATAACTTTTGTGATCTCTTTCTTGACCCTAATAACTTTTGAATATCCTAGCTTAATCGACTATTCACCAGTCCCTTTTTTTTGGACCACATAAGGCTATATATATATATATATGTCTACATCTGTTGACTTCCAACCTTGTAAATGATCCTCTCTTAACCTCAAGTTAGTTGTCTCTCTTAAGAAGTAAACTCCTTACTCATGTAATGATGTCACGAGAGCTTCCAAGACTTTGAAATTACATATGGCTCCTATCCAAGAATCCTTCCCAATCCCAAACTTGCTTTCACTCCCAACTTGCCAATCTTCCCACTTGCTAACCATTGGATGTGCCTTCACCAATGCTTTCCATACCATGGAAGTTCACAGGGCTTATTTATTTGCCAAATGTGCTATAATCCTATAATATTTTTTGTTTTCTAGTTTGTCAGTGAATTGCGGTAGTATCTTATGGCTAAGAAACAATGACATCAGGGTACCTAATCTATCAAAATCACCTAGGGATCGCACTCGGCCTAGGCTACACTAACCCTTAACATGGATGTATTTAACATGTTTCCTCCTAACTACCTTGTGGGGTTCAAACTCGAGCCACCATGCATAATGAGGCTTGTCGAAACCAACGGTGCTAGCAGGATTTGACTGTCACGTCCCCACCCCTAATCCCAACGATGGAGGGGACACGGATAGGCTGCTACTGCTATCAAACGAGCAATCTAGCCCTATGAACATACACATAAAAAAATGCATTAGAATAAACACATAGACAGATGCATAAGACATGTACATACAACATAAGCAAATACATTTCGTTCAACACATTCAACATGTTCATATTAATTCATAAACAAATAGTTTGCATAGATTAAGAACATAATACTTATCTTGAAAAGAAGTTGGCCCGCAACTAGCTATGTCACTGCAACGTTCCACCCAACCATAGGCAAGTGTGCTCATCAATCTCTCAACAACACTGCCACCCTCGAGCTGGGCATGATTCCATAAGGAGCTAGGGAACAACAACAAGCTCACACAGCCAAAACCGTACATCCACAGTCAAGGCAACACACCGTTGGGTTTCACAGACTGTCCATCCAAGCCAATAAGAAATTGGGTTTCACAGGCTGCTAAGGAACCAAGCAATAACATGGGGGTTCCTTGGGCTTCCTCAGCCAAACCAAACTTTTCATCAAACACATAGCCAACCAATCAACAGATCGTTCCTTGGACTTACCCAACCAAGCCAACCTGCTAATCAAATGCAGGAATCCATCTAACAGATGGGTTTATTGGACTTACTCTACCAAGCCATCACAAGGATGCCCACAACAACAAAATGCACATGTTGGATATGAAGGAAACACTTTTTAACCAAAAACGATTTGGTGAATGGGAAAATCAACCCCTGGGTGAGCAACCCTAATTCAAAAAATGATTCAATGGATTCACATAGGCAAAAACGACCCTTATAAATCCCCAGCTCGTGGATTCGAACTCAGAAACATTTATGGGCTTCACGTGGCCAAAACAACCCCAACAACACCCAGAAATCGTGGGTCTTTTCTTCCATTCGATGTGCAACTAAAACAATGGGTTTTCCCAACCCGGTAATGAGGAACACACAACAAAAAATGTCCAAGAGAGAGCCTAGCCCCTGAGCGTTGCCAAAACGACCTCCCATCCATGGGAAAAATGAAGAAAACTGCCCCAAAAATGTGAAGGAAACACACATCAGACAAAAAACGTGAATGGGAGAGCTCTCCAAGCTTTTTTCATGTGTGAGAGAGCCTCCACGTGAATGTGTAATGGGTGAGCGTGTCATTTTTGTGTTCTTACTTTCCCATTAAGTCAAAACACGTTTTTCTAAAATGGGTGCTCAGCCCAGTTCGAAATTGACCCCCATGCTTTGCCCATTCCCATGCAATAACTTCCTCAACCAACTTCTAGATGACTGGGCACAAAAGGACAAAATGGGTAATTGACCACTTTACGAGTTTTCCCCCCTTAGACATTTGGATTTTCCCCCTTGGCTCAAGGGTTTGATTATTCCCCCTCCATGTTCCTTGTGAAATCATGCCCCCGTCTCTTTAACATTGCGGCGCATATCTAGTTGTGGTATTTTTATTAATTTGCATTTTACATGATGTCTCAACATACTGTGCCTGGATAGCAAATAAACCATCGGCATCGATTTTAATCGCCGATACACAAGACACTAAATCCATGGTGGGGCCTTTGCCTTGAGCTCCACACCATGATCAAATAAAAATATTTACATCGGATGCAATTTAATACCATGGGGTCAAAACCGTGGTGTTACGTTGACACTCTAATCCTACGATCATATATGGAATTTGTTTTCTTATTTTTTTTATATATTTTTTAAATTTTGTTTCTATGCATAGGATTCACTAATAACCAATTTACCACGAGCTTGAATAATCCATTAACACTCATTGCATTAGGTGATGTCTCAGGTTGAAAAAGTTGGATTGAAACTAGAAGAACGATTCACACAGTGATAATCATTACCTTTAGGACTTGCACCAAGAAACCTCATAGACCCAAAGTCAGGGTAGCAAATTAATTGTAGCTATCTCTAGTAAACAAACTCCATGGTAAAGCATGCTTGAGCCAAAGTTATTATATATGAGTGACCTTTCAAAATAGTTATATTTTTTATTGTAAATTTGGAGTGATGATTTACACTATGCACTTCAATTTACTAAAATCATCTTTATTTGTTTATATAAAACATCACCCCTTGAAACAAGTGTTAAATTTACTAACAAAACTCACAAAATTGAGCGAGATATAACCTATCAAATAGTTTTATTTTTTAGTTGTAATTTTGGAGTGATGATTGACACTACGAACATCATTTTATTAGTATCTTTTTTTCTTCTTTTAAGCGAAATATCATCTCATGCAACAAGTGTTAAATTTTTTACGACACTAAGTTAAGTGCCATTGCCAAGGCGTTTCAGAGGATGCGTCGGGATGCACTATTCAAGAACGCACGACGAGCCTATGCGTGGCGATGCGCTATTCAAGAGTGCATGACGCGTTCATAAAATTTAGTAGCCTTGGTGGCTGACTCATGGCGAGACAGACATGACGGTGTACTAGCATGTTGGATCACTAGGTGGACCAATGGATGATGTTGAGTTTAGTGACTTGTATCCCGACGAGTGTCTGCTTGGTGGACTCGACGGAGGATGATGCAACGAGCATTACATAAGTGCGAAGTAACACTCGATTAGGACAATATGAGTTGATAGATGTCACAGGAACACATCAGTATGTTAGCATGTGGTTGGACTTGGCTAGGTTGAAAGGACAACACCTCAAGGTATCCTCAAAGATTGATCTTCGTTGAGCATGCAAGCATGATTAAGTGGGTCATCCAAGTGTTGGCTCAGGGGTGAACGTGCGACGAACCGCATGGTCTATGGTTGGGCGGCATTGCAACATGTTGCATCGCCTACAGTGAACGAACATTTAACAGTCCACGTGATTCTGAGGAGTCTGACTTGGGTTCGATCATGCTGGTTTCAGTTAGGCATAGTCTGAGTGAAAATTGCATTTTATGGCCAAGCCCAGCTAACAAGATCACTCTAGTGTCGCACGTGTCTAAGATTTCGAACGATATGGGACGCTCGAGATGGTAGGAAAAGCCTAGGCTCGTGACAAATGGTATCATAGTCTTGTTCGATTATGGCATACGTGGAAGTGTCTCTTCACCACCAAACCCTCTTTCAATGGACTTACCGCTGGAGTCGCGTTGACGAGGATGTCAACATCTTTAAGTGGGGAAGAATGTTACGACCCAGAGTTAAGCGCCATTGGCAAGGCATTTCGGAGGGCGCGTTGGGATGCACTATTCAAGAGCGCACAACGAGTCTATGCGCTATTAAAGAGCGCACGACGCGTTCATAATATTTGGCAGCCTTGGTGGTCGACTCATGGTGAGACGGACAAGATAGTGTTCTAGCGTGTTGGATCGCTAGAAGGACCAAGGGATGATGTTGAGTCAAGTGACTTGCATCCCGACGAGTGTTTGCTTGGTGGACTCGATGAAGGATGATGCGATGAGAA
Organism: Pseudotsuga menziesii; assembly: GCA_001517045.1. Classification (NCBI taxonomy): domain Eukaryota; kingdom Viridiplantae; phylum Streptophyta; class Pinopsida; order Pinales; family Pinaceae; genus Pseudotsuga; species Pseudotsuga menziesii. The sequence continues at coordinate 585,299 of LPNX010855858.1, forward strand.
TTACATAAGTGTGAAGTAACACTCGGTCAGGACAATATGCGCCGATGGATGTCACATGAACACATCAGTATGTTAGCATGTGGTTGGACTTGACTAGGTTGCAAGGACAACACCTCAAGGATTGATCTCGACTGAGCATGCGGGCATGAGTAAGTGGGTCGTCGATCGTCCAAGTGTTGGCTCGAGGGTGAACATGCGACGAACCGCATGGTATATGGTTGGGTGGCGTTGCAACAGGTTGCATCGCCTACGATGAATGCACATTTAACAATCTAAGGTGTCTGACTCAGGTTTGGTCAAGCTAGTTTCAGTTAGGCGTAGTCCGGGCGAAACTTGCGGTTGATGGCCAAGCCTGTTAGCAAGCTCACTCCGATGTCACGCGTGTCTAGGATTTCGAAAGGTATGGGACGCTCGAGATGATTGGAAAAGCCTAGGCCCATGAAAAAATGGACTAATAAAACACATCAAATTCAACATTACTAGCTAAACACTTAAATAAATAAAAACCAAAGTAAATACAATTATTTTTGTATGGATCTAGGTGTACTTTTTTGTTTGTTTGTAAAATTACACCTCAACAAACTTGATCCCTCTTGATGATTGATAGATTTAGGTTTAAGATGAAGCTATGCTAATTTTATTGCGCCGAGAGGCGCTCTACAACCAAGTATGGGGGAGATCTTGTAACGTTCATTTTGTAATGTTCCTCATGTAACGTTCCTCTTGTAAATGTGGGCTATAAATAATATTGCCGATTAGATGTTGTAACGTTACTTTTTACTTCTAAAAAGTAATAAATATATTTTGTCGGCCATTAATTAAAATTAAAAGGACGCGTATTTTGGAAAACACGTTAGAAATGAATGACTATATAAACACCAAGAGGTAACACAAAAAACTACATAAAAATTTATACCTAAGGTGCAAACCTATTCTTAGGTATTGCACTCAAGGAGGTTTGCACTTCGAAAGATTTGATCCCTCTCGACGCTTGATAGAGCCTAGGATTTGGATCTAGGCTGGTTTATTTATATTTTATGAGCCGACAAAGATTTTTTAAACTATTGCATGTAGAGTAGTGAGGTGCTCTACAACCCAATAGAGGGGAGATATTGTCACATAAAGTAACACTATGTTACATTACAAAGAGTAAAAAGTAATTAAAAAAATCCATGTTAGCTCATAAAATAATAAATTAAAACCAAATGAAAAGTAATTAAAAAATCCATTTTAAACCAAGATTTATGAAGCATCAAAGAGATCAAAATTTTATCTATGTTAGTTTTTTATTGATTTTAATTTTTTATTTTATGAGCAAATATGAATTTTAATAATTACTTTTATATTTGATAACATCACATAACCTTAAAACATCTAACTATTTTCAGAATAGCAATAATATGTTTGGACATAAAGGCGCATTCTACAATACATTAGAGAATGTGTAACTTCTTTTTGTTCTCATCTCCAAAACTTAAACAAGTCTTTTATAAAAAAAAAAAATTATAAAAACTTAATATAAATTCAAATTAAATTTAGAACATTTAAAATAATATATAACACTACACAAATGAGATAAATTTCAAGAAATTTGATCTTCTTAACACTTTATAAATCCCGTTTAAGATGGATATTAACACCCAACCTTATTTACCTTTACTAAACTCTTGAACCCTTGCCTTTACCCAACACAATGCAAACATAGCTGATACGTCAGCTGTAAATTCAAGATATATATTTAATCCCATTTGTATATACTCCTAGGTTTAATAAATCCAGTAGCGAGATATATATGTAAAGGCTGGAGAAGATATAATAAACGCGGGGCTGTGTTGCGAGGAATAAATTCGGAGAGACAGGCTGCGATTGCACTGTTCTTCTCTCGCGCACTGTTGTTTGTACTATTATGACCATTGAAGAAGAAATAGAGGAGAAGGGTTTCGGGTTTGTTTATTATTCTTACGGGCAAGCAATTGCCCTCAACTGATTAGAAACAGGTCGCGAGATCCAGTATCGCTAGACAAATATCTGCTTGCATTCGTCCTGCCAGCTGATCATGGCCGCCGTTCCTCCTCAGACGCAACAGCAGCAACAACAAGCTGAAGCTGCCGCAATGACTCCGTGGATGAACGGTGAGTTTCCCACTGTATAATTAGGGTTTTTGCTTTTCCGAAGTGGGTCCATTGATTTTTTTTCCACGTGCTTATAGAGATTCAGGGTTTTGAACTCGGGAACCCTTGTTCGACATTGTTCACTGTATGATTATCAACCCTATTTTTTTGCTGTTTTGTTTTGTGTTGGTTCACGGTCCATGGTTCAATTCCCGCCGATTTTTGTCCATCAAAATGGATGCATTTTCCATCGGAAACAGAGTCCATGTTTAAATACTTAAAGATTTATCCGATTTACTCCTGCCTTGGACTGGAACCTCAGCAAACAATTCTTTGAAGTTAAAAGAACTAAATTTGATTAAGTTTTGTTTCCTTGTTATCTCTCCTTACGGTTGTCCTACACGGAAGCATATTTCAAATTAAATTTCATTCAATGGTTTTTTAGATGTTTTACGGCAAACTAACAACCTATAAAATATTTAATGCTGGTTATCTGCTGATCAGTAAAGCTGTGCCAAAGTAAACGCCATTTTTTGAATATATAGGGTATTGTTCCTTTCAACTGTATGGGATGCTGAGCATCTGGTACCTGGCCTTGAGGTGGGACATCTTGTTGCGCTTTATGGAAATGTCATGCCCTGCCTGCTTAAGTGGCATCGTGGCCCGACTCTCTAACGGGACTAAACATGCGACATTTTGGCGGAATTGAATCCTGGAGGGGGAATATGACCACCCCCACACAAAGACGCTAAATATATTCAGATACGTTAAAATTATAATCTGCCAGACATGCTTCCTTAATACTCAACTGTCAAACACCCAACAGCTATCAAGAGAGTGGGATAACATTTTACATTGTACGGCAAATACCATGCCTGGGCAGATTTAGACCATGATCATCCTCTGCTATTTACTGGGTTGAAATATAGTATATACCAGTGTCTCGGGGGATACCCCAAGAGTAACAACATCGACAATTTTATCGACAAGGTGCTTCTCGTACGTCAACGTTGGCAAGCATGCACCTTCTCAATGTGAGGATGGCGTACAACATTAAACTACTCAAGCTTCTTTGGCTAAGATTCCATGAGTGGGAGATATCTGTTCAACCAAATTTGCCTAGTTCTTGCATCTGGTCCCTATTGCAATCAGAAGCATGTACACGAGCGGCTCATGAAGGGCACACAAACAAGCACAAGCACAAATGGCTCACGAGGGGCAAACATGTGGTGGATGAGACTTAAAACATTGGTGCCCCACTATCTTGTGCCTGGCTTGGCAGCTGCTTGTCCAGATTTATTCGGGACAATTGTAATTCTTATGGAGTTTAAGAAGTAGTTTAAAAAAATAACGAACTGCAAGGTCTCTTAGGTAGGATATTAACACTAAGAAAATGTGAAAATACTATAGTATATATTAAATTAGAGCAATAAACTATAGAAAATTGAATTAGACTAACTGGAAAAAAGTAACATTTCAGTGAATACATGACAAATAAATGGTAGAAGCTTTCCTAAAACCTCCTAGAAAAAACAGTATAAATTTTCTTAAAATCTCATAGATGCTACTTATACAAACATCTAAAATTTTTGAGATCTTTGAAATTCAGTAGACTTTAAGATATTAACCAAGTTCCATTTTAGGAGAATGATTATACAAAGTTTATAAGGCAGCAGTAGTTAAAGAACTTGTCGCATTTTTTTTATTAAATTTTTTGATGAAATGAGCATCACTGGGCAATTTCCCCTCATTTTGAGGTTGTTACCTGGGGTAAATTGTTTGGTTGCAGTTTTGTCAACCTAAACCTGTGGGAACATTGACTGAGGCCCACAATATTCACAAAGGTAGCCAGCAAAGGGACTTCACCTGTGATCTAGTACTTGAAATTTACAGCACTCAAACACTTGAGCTAAGCCACCTGGCTAAATGACATGTCACTCTTGTCAACTAACAATCTAAAATTAGTGAAAGGTATTTTAGCAGAAATGTTTGAGAGAATCCTGGACATAATAAAGGGTAACAATTTTGAGTTTAGCAATCACTGGGAAGTGGTCATTAAAGGGGCTGAAGGTCTGCCTAAAAATTTTACAGGCTAGTTCAGCTACCAAAAAATTTTCCATATTATATGTTGGATGCATACATATTTTTGAAGATGACCTTAATCAGACAGGGAGTTTAGCTTTCCATGGCATTGCCATTTTTGTTTGTTAAAGAGTTGCCATTCAATCTCATCAGCTATGGGATTGATTTTAGGGGTCAATGTTGCATTTATTTTATGGTTTGTTATTTTGCATATTGGTAGCATAATAGTTTTTTCTCTCTCTCATTTCCATCTTTGACTGTTGGTTGATATAAGTTTTCCAAGCACATTTATATTTCTTGGAAAGTTTTTTCTTTAGTGTCAAGAATGCCAATTTTAACCATTTTTATTGGAAGTTGCTTTGAGTAACATGCCCTGAGGTTGGCGGCTGCAACACATAACATGGAAATCCTTGGGGTCAGCTGCCAGGTTTGAGGGGTATCGATTACGCTGCCACATTTGCCTGGGACTTGCAACCATCCTCATCTGATTTTTTACTTACTGTTTGACCGCGACAGAAACACTAATGAACTGGGACAGCACCCTCATGGATAATGCAATTCTCTGTTGACCTTCTGATGTCTCATTGGTCCCATGCTTGTAATTTGACAATGTCTGCTGATAAGTTTGGTGACTATTATCTCTGAAAAAAAAGAAAATTTGACAATGTCTGCTGATAAGTTTGGTGACTATTATCTCTGAAAAAAAAGAAAATCTATGTAAACACAATACCTTAGTTGCACCACCAGCAAAATGTCACCAAAGCCCGAGTATTATGAGCTATGGAACTATCACATGCAAAGCCCCCCTGCACTTATAAGAATTTGTGAATACTGCAACACTTATACCAAGTATTACCAATGCAAATCGTTTACTGTGCACAGAGTAAATCTGGGAATATTAGCTGAAGCCAATATGGACATCAACAGCATCCAACTTTTTATAGCGGTATGGGTACTACAAGAGAAATACCAGTAACCATGAGAGACTCCTGGATCTGAACCTGTGATCTATGGCCTCCCTGTTGGCAAGATGCGTTGGGCAAATGATTCAACTGATTGATCCTAAATTCTAACTCTTGGGGCTTTGGGCTTTCTGTATACATTATAGAGTTGAAGACATGCCATTACAAGAGTTTATTTAGTTTCTTCCCAATATCCTGGATATCATGTACATTGTATGAATGGCTAAATACTTCATCCTGAAATATTTACTTATAAGTTATAGGAGATGTCATTCTGAAAGTTTATTTAAGATTTTGGTTATCAATAGCATTTGTTCATTTCCAAACATTTGAATTTCATTTACATACATGATACATTGTATGTACAGCTAAATGCTTCACCTATAAGTTATTTTCCTAAACTTTTGGTTTTGCTTTTTGTTTAGCCATTGATACTAGCTTCTGGTTGGTTGGCTAGTTTCTTTTGCAGCAATTTGTTTCAGACATTGCAAAAATGCGTTGGTCAACACTGGCCATAGTTGCAAGTGAATTTTTGACCATAGTATCATACTTTAATCTCAAACTTTGCTCAGCTGAGAAAATGAACCGTTTTGATTTGCTGGTGAGTCAAGCTTGTTGCTAACTGTGAGTCTGACTGGCCAGTAGTGAGTTTGACTTGCAAGTGCTTATTACCCTGAAATCTGACTGGCAAATACATGTTGAGTTTTTATTTTTAATGGTTTAGTGACTTTAACTCGTGAGTCTGATTAAACGCTTGTTTTGCACCATTATAAAAATCAAGCAGAAAATGCCATTCTGCTCTCTTTTTATTCAGAATTTGTTGCCAGTTCTTTTTTCATGTTTTTTCTGGCAACTTATAAATCTCTTCTGGAAGAAAAGCAAAGGTAACAGATTTTTAAGAACAGCAGAAAGAAGGCAACAGCATGTTCACAGTTTACACAAGATTTCCCCTGGAAACCTGAAATGGGACAACCAGCCAAACAGCCACACACTTCTCATTGTAAAATTCAATTGTTTGCAACAGTGTTATAGGACTTGTGAGCTAAATTTGGAAACTGATGAGTTTGACTCGGATATTCAGCTCAGGCTGAGTTTAAATCGTGCTGTCTGAGTTGCAGTTGTTTGACTCGATAAAAATAGCTGAGTTTGACTCGCGACTCAACACCCAGTTTCCTTTAAAATGCGATTTTTGCTGCCTTTTTCCTCATTCTTTCTTCTGTCTTGGTGGCTGTTTTGGGCAGTCATGAGGACTTAGAGACCCTCGAGGGTCAAGCAGCTGTAGATGCAGAGCATCTACTTCTTTGTTTTTCTTACTATTTAGTATTTAGTATCTGGATTCTGGATCCTTACTTTTATGTATTCTGGACTCATCTTATGGATGAGAATTGATATATTTTGGACATTTATCTGTACTCACCTTATGGATAATAATTGATATATTATGGACATCTATCTGGACTAATGGATGAGATTGATATATTTTGGACATCTATTGATTTCTTGCAGTATAGGGACATTGCTATTTTGAATATCTATGAAAAATGCTTTGTAATATCCCGATTTTAACCTCTATTGCGTTAAAATTGTACATGATGTAAATATCGTTATTAAATCATGGAGCTCAAGGCCAAGGCCCTGCCATCGCTTTAGTGTTTTATGTATCGGCAATTAAAATTGATACCTATGGTTCTCGTGCTAGCCAGGCATAGTATAAATTGAGACATCATGTAAATATGCAATTTAATAAAATTACCTACAACTAGCTATGCAATGCAACAAGAGACAGGGGCATGATTTCACAAAGAATAGGGAGGGAAATTATTCAAACCCTTGAGCCAATAGTGTTAAGCCAAATGTCAATGGCAGAACCCTTAAACTCTCAACTACCCATTTTGTCTTATCCACCCGATCATTTAATTCTTCCAGAAGTTGGTTGAGGTAGTTAATGCGTTGGGAATGGAGAGGTATGGCAGTCAATTTCGAATTGGGGCAAGCCATCAATTTTGAAAAATCGTGTTTTTGCTTATGTGGCAAGAAAGCATCCAGAAATTGGTGCCCAACCATTTGTCACCTATGCGTTTTCTCTTCCTCACGCAGCACGAGCTAGCTGGGCGTTTTTCCTTTACGTTTTCTGTAGTTTCCTTCATTCCTCCATGGCTGGAACTTGTGTTTGTGTTGCACAATGGATAGGCAGAAGAGATTCACGATTTGGGGGTTTATAGAGGTCGTTTTGTTCTTGTAACGTTCATAAATGTTTTCTGAAATTGAATTGCTCTCCTAGGGTTGATTTCCTCATCTACCATTTCATTTTTGGTTGCCACAACGTTTTTTTCATACCCAGCACTTTGTGCTTGCTGTTATGTGCATCCTTGTTTAGGTCTGAAATGTGAGTAAGACTTAGGAGTGGAAGAGGCTCAGAATTGCCTTGATAAACCTAGTGAAGAGAGGAACTCTACAAAAAGATCAAAAGGGGCTGGCTAATTTTCTATGCACACCTGAGAGAACATTGGAAGGGAAGGTATGGCTTGAGTGACTGACAGTTGTAGTGAAGGGAATACTTCCTTGTGTTGGGTGTGTAGGTATTGTCGAGGCCAAGCTAGATAGATCTTGTAGAGGTGTCCATAGCTCTGTGGTTGAGCTCACTAGCTTGGCAATTCTTCCTTTCCACTGTCTTAGTAGCCTGATAAACCCAATTGTAGATTGGCTTGGCTGAACCTTGATGTGTATTTGGCTGTGTGAACCTGTTGTTCCCCTTTTCCTTGTGGAAATCATGCCCAGCTCGGGGGTGGCAGTTGTGTTGAGAGATTGATGAGCACAACTGGCCTATGGTTGTGTGGAACGTTGCAGCGACATAGCTAGTTGCAGGGCAGCTCATTTTCAAGATAAGTGCTCTCTTTGTAATACTTGTGCAATGTGTTTGCTTTAAGAATTATTATGAATGTATTGAATGCTTGCAATGTATTTGCTTCCGTTGTATTTTCATTTGTTATACATATGCATGTCTTTTATTGCAATGTATTTTGTTTATGTTCATGGGGCTAGATCCCCGGTGATAATGGCAGCACGTAGCGTTGCGTCCTTTCCACGGCGAGAGGGGAGGGGACGCGACATGTTTTAAAAAAAAATTCAAAATGTGTATATATTTAATTTTTTGTATTTGCCGATTTTTTCCTGTTCTGATTCAAACTTTTTGCTCTTTTGCCTTGCCGATTTATTGCCAGATTTTGAGACTGGTAACATTGATTTGCAATACAATTTTGGTATTCTGCAGTTCTTCTTAATGCTAATCCACTAAGCGTGACATTTCCCTGAGTTTTCTCGAGTTCGAGTTGAACTCTTACTTCCGGGCCCTGCCAGAATATTTGCCCAGCTATGTTTTGAAAAGCGTATTAGTTCTTGCTTATTGGAATGAAACATCATGTATCTATTTTTGTTTTTCACTATTTTGGCTAATAAAGAATGCTAGTGAGAACAACATTTTTCCAAAATGAAAATTATTGTACATTTGTTTTATCAAATTCTCATGGCTAAGCTGAAGATTTGGGCAATCTGGCAATAAGGTGTGATAATTCAAGAGTCACTGAAGAACTTTGAGTTCCTTTATGCTATGTTTCATCTTTTACTATTTGTACACCTCTTTCACCTTTTTTAAGATTTTCAAGAATGATGGTTTTTGGATGATCAAATTTTCAGGGCCCAATACAGTAGCCACTCCAGCAGTTTCTGGGCACCCTTCTGGACCTCCTCAAACTCACATGGCAGGAAATCCTTCATCTGGGCCTCTGGTAAGCATGGGTTTGATTGTTTTTTATCACATTGAAGCTGCTTTTGGTTCTACAGATATCATCATTTTTGAATTCTTCTCTTGAATTTTCTAAATGTATTTGTAGCCACCTCGTCCACCTGGCATGGTGTCTTCTGGACCTCAAAACTTTGGACCTCCTCTGCCAATGCAAGTATGATCCGTGGCCTGTTGATGCTTTCTTGCTATTTATATATGTGCCATACGGATTGGTGTTGGTTTGGACATTTATATACAATTTCTATTTAATGAGACATTTTTATACAATTTCTATTTAATGAGACATTTGACAAAGAAATTGATGAGTGATTGCAGTTTAGATCTGGAGTACCACAACAAACAGGTCAACAATTTATGCCTCAAAGTAGCCAACAGTTTCGGCCTATGGCTCAAGGTATACCGCCGACAAACATTGGAACTGCTCAATCTGTTCAACCACAGCCTGTGCAGTATCCACCACAAATGCAACATTTGCCTCCACGTCCAGGGCAACAACAACAAACTCCGCCTTCATCTCAGGCTCCTTCTATGACATATCTTCAGCAGCCAAGGCCAATGACAAGTGGGGCTCCTCCATCTCAGCAGCCTCAGCAATCTCAACAGCCTCTTAGTATGCCACCTCCACCTGGTTTAGGTGGCATGGGATTGCCACCATCATCATCCTATACGGTACAATCTACTCTTATTTGTATGAGGCTTATTATAGCATGTAAATGTGTTTTCTGCTTTTCATTTTGAACAAGGTCTGCAGGGAGCATGTTATATTTTATCTTGACACTAGTATTTTATGTCCTCCAGTTTGCTCCATCTACATATGGTCAGTCACAGAATTCATACAGTGTTAATCCACAATATCAAGCTGTTTCTCAGCCTCAACACATGCCGCCGGTGCACTCTGGAACTCAGCAATGGGGTTCTGCAAATCAAAATAGTGTTCCTGTATCTCAAGGGATGCAGACAGGACAACAATCTGCTGTTGGTTTTGCTTCAGCTCCTGTAAGATTTTTAAGCATATTAAATTTCTTCCACAGGTTCTATTGTAGAAATGTTTTAAAGCAATTCGGTTTTCTACATTTTATATGGAGCTGCTGTAATTACTGTATCTGTTGTTGTCATAGTGGTCGATTGTTGAAACTGACTTTTCATTTCTTCTGTATTTAAAAGGGAGCTGTTGTACAACCTAATAATTCCAGCATACAAAGCTCTTCAGATTGGCAAGAACATACTGCTACAGATGGACGAAGGTATGAAGTAGCGGTAATTCAAAGGTGTATTATAATTTTAATGTGTAACTGTTTAGTCAGAAGTGACAGAACAGGGTTGATCTTCTGAGTAGCAGAATGAGGGATGCATGTAGTTGTGATCTTGTGGTACCGCTCAATGCTTACATGTTGAATTTCTTTTTTGTTAATACCTTCAACTGAAATACTACAAGCAGTAGAATCATTTATTTTATGCATCTTCTGATCTTCTGTAGATATTATTTCAACAAGAAGACACGGCAATCAAGTTGGGAGAAGCCTCTAGAATTGATGACACCAATTGAGGTGAGATAACCCTAGATTACTTTCACTGTATGCCATTATTTAGAGGATACAGATTCAGTATTTTTAAAGCTCCTTGATATTTCTAGAAGCTATCTCTTCCCTTTGTGGTAAATATTGTGGAGAATAGTTGATTAACTTTGCTTTATGTGGATTTTGTTTCCCAAATTTGTTGCTAATGACATTAAAAAATAGATGTGTTCTGCTGTTTTCCACATCTAATTATGAGTTCTAAAGTTACATGGCGTGCTGCTTGAAGCGGCAACCACAGGGTTGACTGTACACATAATTCTGAATTAGTTTACATAAATTCAAAAAGTGAAACTAATATAAATTCGACACATTGATTATTTTATGGTTGAAATATTTGTGCTATGGAACTCTTCCAAGTTTCAATGCTCTGGTCATGTTTGAGCTGGTATGAAATAGTTAGATATTTTCCCGTGGGTCCTGTAATCCACGTCTTGTCAGGGATGAAGACTCTTTTATTGGGTGAAAATGTAAAAGATCTTCTTTCTGGGAACAATTCTATTGTTCTTTTTACTGGGTGGGAAAATGGAGGTCTTCTTGTTTGTAATGATTTTAAACTTCTGTGTATTAATCAAATAATTGTCTTCTTATGTTGATGTATCTATGCGATGTACATTATATAGAAGGTATTACTTGATTAGAAAATCCTTTTGGTGGGAGTTTGTTCCGCACTAATAATTACTCTAATCTTCTCCTATTCTTTTATGTTTTTACTACCTCACTGTTGTTCGACATGCTTGATACAGCGGGCGGATGCATCCACTGTTTGGAAAGAATTCACAACTCCAGAGGGGCGAAAGTGAGTAAATATATTTCTTTAATTAGACCATTGTTGAATTGATGTTTAAGTCGAATTGAAAGCTTTGCTGTATTTATCTCAAATTCACATCTATTTTGTTTACACAGGTACTATTACAACAAGGTCACTAAACAGTCCAAGTGGACTATTCCAGATGAGCTGAAGGTATTTACTATGACGCTTTTTTCTTTGAGTAGGTTGATGCATTTTTGGTCTGTCAACTTTTTGTAATCTGTTTTAGTAAGCTCCTTTGTGGGATTTCTTCAGATAGCTCGAGAGCAGGCAGAAAAAGCAGCAGCTTCAGTTGGAAACTCTGAAGGATCGCTATCCACAGCTGCATCACCAGTACCAGTTGCTGTCACATCATCTCCATCTAAAGCATCTCCAAATCTATCTGCTCCCAGCATATCTGTATCTGCTACAGTCTTAGCATCAACGGGGACTCCGACAGTTGCTGCACCAGTTATACCTCTTTTGCCCACAAACCCAGTTAGTGTTATGGCTTCTTTGACGCCAACTATTTCTACATCTGCTGGAGCTGTCTCATCTGCGATGACAACATCTGTTCTCACTAGTTCTCCCGCAATTGGTGTTGTGCCATCAATCATTGCAGCTGCAATACCTCTTGCTAGTCCTGCTTCTTTAACACCAACTGCTGTGGCCCCCTCAACTAATGGAGTGCCCACAAGTGTAGCGGAATCTGCAAATGCTGCAACAGTGTAAGGAAGATATTAACTATAATCTATCAAAGAGATGGTGGGGTTAGTTAATTGCCTCTTACCGATCTTCTGTTCTTTTTGTCATTGGCAGGTCAAATGCTGATAAAACAAATGTTGCAGATTTAAAGGAAGGGGGAATTGATGAAGCTTCTGCACAGGATTTGGAGGTAAAACTTACATATATAAATCTCATTTAGATTATTATTTACAAACATCTTTACATAAAAATGTTTTTATCCTTTTCTATTAATTCATTTTTAAGAGGGTTATTTCCTTATTAGAAAAGCAGGATTTCCTCTGACATCATAATGTTATGATGTATGAACTTTTTATTTACTTTCAAAAACAAGGTCATCCTTTATTGCTTCCCTGTTCCTGTTTCTCCTGTGAAATATTGTCATACTTAATACAAAATTAAATTGGCACTAGCTTAGGACCTAGCCGTAGCTTCTTCAATTTCCCTCCCAATTTAGGCAAGGTCTCTAGTTCAGCCTAGACCATCAGATTGAATGTATATTTCTAAGGGGATAGGACTTTGCGCATTCCTTGGTTGCTAAGTCATCTATGAGATAATGTCTCTTTTAATACTAGAAGGTAGCTGTATACTTCACTGACCAGATGGAATTTGTCTGATTATATGAGTGTCACAATGGCCAATGGCTAGATACTTGGGCATAACCAGTCCTGTAGACTGGCCTTGGTCAACAAATGGCTGCTTTAAATCCCCTTAGATCTGTGATCCAAATACAGCCGCTGATTTGTGTTCTTTATTCAACTTTTGGTAAAATAATATATATTCATATACATTTGTGTAAACTAAACCATTATAGACAAACAATGCAAAAGTTCTCATGTGTATAGCAAGCTAGGCTTAATATGTGAAAATAGCTGAGTGCAATACACATGTTACATTCTGAACCTAAACATTGAGGCTCTAAATGTTAAGATTTCACCTACAAACTAGATTCACTTAGGTAGGGATTTTGTCAAACACTTTGCCGAACTCTGATTTCTTTCTCCAGTAAAACTTCAATAGTAATGCATTTAGAGTTTAAACCAAAGATATTCAACTGTATTTTATGACCAGAAATACAAATGACTAAGAGCTTTGCAGCAGAAATAAAATGAACAGTAAACACACATTCAACCACACATTTGACACAGATTTTCTGGGAAATATCCCTGGAAAAACCCCAAAGTGAAAACCAGTCACAAAAGAGGAATTTTATCAAGAATCAGCTACAACGAAATTTCTGAATGTTACAGCAATACAGAACAGCATTAAATACACTTTGAAAATTGTGCCCACTGCATAGAAATCTGATCCCACTGCTGTACGGCCTCCCTGCAACTGTATGGCCAGTGATATGCCCTGCTAACTGTCCCAATACCTCAATCTGTGTGCCCAGGAAACTCCACTCTGCTGTGTGGTCGATTTTTGCTCTATGGCCCAGAAGTGAATAACAAAGTATGGCATGTGTTTTCTAAGCCAAAGCATCTTGATTTTCGTGCCAAGGATGGAAATCGCTGCTTGGTTGTGGTGCCAATGCCCCCCACTCCTTCACTTGCTGCAACCTATGTTGCACTGGCTTTGGGAACATGGGCACGGGGGGAATACTTCCTGGGACTGCTATAGTGCACCTCCAATTTTCCAGGGGATGACAGGTTGGTGATGGCATATATATATACACACACCCACACCCACATACACACACATACACACACTTGACAGGTTAGAATTCACCATAAACATTTGTAGTTGCTTGTAATCACAATAATCTATATTATACAGTATTTTAATTTTGCACATCCCTTACACTTGCTAGTTCCGAAAAACCTCAGGTAAATAAGAAAAGGGCTGAGTGACCATTATTGGCTTTTGAATGTGAGCAAAATGTAGTTTAGCTTAGGAAACTTAAGTTTAATTTTTTTCAATCCGCATTAAGGTTGATGAAGGGATGGCGGGTACTGGTTTTTTGCTTGAAACGGGTCCTTTTGCAAAATAGGCTGCAACCTATTCTTTCTTCATTTCTCTCCAAGCTCTCCAAAACTTTCTCTCTCGAATGTGTCTAAACTCTCCTAGAATTCTTCTTTTATTAATTGAGAGAATGAGTTTGTCATTTCATCTTCCAAGTGAATTTGTCTCTTCATCTCCAAGTCAAAGGATGAGTCAAATTTCACTTAATGAATTTAAAAATCTGAATCATTTTCACTATTTTAGAAGTGTTTGTGTTTTCACAGATAAATATTTGGATGAAAGATGGGATCCTGTGTAGAATTATTTAAATCAACATTTCGGGCTGGATAGCGTAGCCCATTGTCAGAAAGAGATACCTAGAAGAAAATTAATGAAGTCTGACTAATTTAGCTACCTTTAAAGAAATTAATAGTTTTTAATAATAGGTAAGGTGGTTTTAAATTATTTTAACATCGGTTGTATTTATTTATAATTTTATTGAGACTAAAGAATTTCATTATATTTTTATTTTATTTATTCATTTTTATTTTTAAGCCTAAATTGAATACCTAAAATATTTAATCACTAAGTTTTAATGAGACGTAATTTTGTATTATAAAAGATTTAATTCTAAATTTTTTTTCCGATTAAACATTATTAAAATTTAAGACCTAGGAATTTGAAAACTAAGCTTTATCAAAGACCTAAAAATTATTCATAAAATTGTGACCTAAAATTAATTTTCAAGACCTAAAGTCAAGAACGAAAGAATTGATGGACTTAAAATCTTAGGAAACTGGGCTTTAGTTGATTTCTGGTATTTATTAAAATATAAAATTCTTTTAAGACTAAAGTCTAGACATAAATTTTATTTATTCATTTATTTAATTATTCTTAAAAAAAAATTGATTACCAAGCTTTGTTTATTAAATTCATCAAGTAATTTAGTCTATCATTTCTTTATTAGGTTGATCATTGGCTTCCATGATTTGCTCAGCTTCCACCCATCATTTTGATTAAAATTAGTTGGATGTTTTTCAATTTCAATGGCTGCACGGAACACGTCTCTTTGTATAGTGATCAACGGTACTAATCACTTTGGCATCCTCTATGCATATGTGGTGTCTAGAGGCAGATGCAATTTGCTAGCGTTAAAAGCATGTGTAGGCAAAGTCAGATTCACTTTATAACACTAAAGTTGATGTCACTTAGGTCGTTTCTATATATGGCTAGACACCAAGCCTATTTAGAAGACCTCCCTAGCTATAAGATCTAACCTTCCCTCTTAGCAAGGGAGGTACTTTTAGAACCTCCACCTGGATCTGTCTCCAACCCCATCACTCCATTCGTTGTTGTAGCTGTTCCCTCTGAACCACAATGCCTCTTTACCACCTACACTGGAAACACTGAAATCTGTGTTGAAGATTGGTTCTTGCAGAAGATGCTCCTAGAAGTCTCCTCAAACTCTTGAGCATCTAATAGAGTCATTTTGTACCAGCTAAGTCTCCTGACAGTATTGGAAGAATCCTCACGACCAAATGTTCCTGGTACTGGCACAGGCTCTCAATCCAAGATCCCCTTGGATCCAACCACATGTCCTTGCAATATCGTCCTCAATACCATCATATGGTGAAATGAACCACAACCCATGCTTAATGTCCTCAAACCCTGCAGTACCACTACCTGAAGAGAACAGAGAAAATTACCTCTCAAACTTCTTTGCAAAGTCCTCAATTTGAGCTGATGCTGCAGTCTGTCTTTCATCCTTGCCCTTCTTGTTTGGACATTGACTCGCATAGTAGCTAGTCTTGTGACAAGCAAAGCATTTCACTTTGCTCATGTCTTTCTTATGTTCACCTTTTGAGCTAGACCCACCAGTTGGGCCTCTGCTTGCTCTTCTCTGTGAGAGCAACGTTATCCTTATCATCTACATGTTGTTGATCTGTGTGGTATGAGTTGACTCTCAAAGTTGTCCTGAAGTCTCGTCCCAGGACCCATATGGACATTTTCTCTTTGGCAACAATTGCATGCACAAATTCTTGCTAAGGTTGAGAGAAACCATTCACAAACTTTGCTTCTTCCATTTTCGTGCCAACAACACCCAACTCATTACGTACTTGTGAAATCCGGTCCAGGTATGATGTGACATTTTCAGTCTTGGTGCTCCTAGTGTTTTGTAACTTCTCTCTCGAAACTATTTTCGGTTTTGATTATCATTCTGAAATAGCTTTATCAAGGCTGCCCACATGTCAAAGGCATTCATCTTACTGGTCAAATGAGGTATCAGGTGGTTTCTCACTGCATCAAGAAAAATACATTTAGCTTTCACATTCTCCTTGTTATATTTAACCATTAGATCAGGATCCTTGGGAATTGTGATAACTTCCTTGGTTATATCCCATAACTCAAATTCCTCCTACAACAAAGTGACCCTCTCCTTTCATCGGATGAAATTCAATGCACCTTCAAGCCTGTTCCCAAACTGTAAGACAGAAGTCAAAGACATTCTCGCAGACCAACCAAAAACGAGCCCAACTTTGCTAGGTCACAAGAAATCTCAACAAATCTCTTGCTGCCCTTTGTGTGTTATCTTTTGGTAGACTGGTTATCACTGTTTAAAATCAGAGCCCCAGCTCTGCTACCATGTTAAGATTTCACCTACAATGAAACATCAACAGTAATGCATTTAAACCAAAGACATTCAACTGTATTTAATGAGCAGAAATATAATTGACTAAGAACTTGCAGTAGAAATAAAATGAACAGTAAACACACATTCAAGCACACATTTGACACAGATATTCTGGGCAATCTGGAAAAACCCTGAAGGGAAAACCAGACACGAGTAATTTTATTAAGATTCAGTCACAGAAATTTTAGAATGTTACAGCAATACAGAACAGCATTAAATACACCTGAAAATCGTGCCCACTACTTAGAAATCCGAGCTCACTGCTGTACAGCCTTCCTGCAACTGTATGCCCAGTGTACAGCCTTTTAACTGTCCCAATGCTTCGGTATGCATGCCCAACAAACTCCGCTGTTGTACTGTCGATTTCCATATTGTATGCACATCAATTAATGCTGTATGGCCTGTATCTCTTTTGCTGTACAGCCCAGCAGTAAATAACAAAGTATGGCCTGTGTTTTCTAAGCCAAAGCTTTGCCTTGATTTTCATGCAAATGCAGGAAATTGCTCCTCTTTGGTTCTAGTGCCAATGCCCCACTCCTTCACTTGCTGCAACCTATTCTTTCTTCTCTCTACAAGCTCTCCAAAACTTTCTCTCTCGAATGTGTCTAAACTTTCCTAGAATTTTCTTTTTATTAATTGAGAGAATGACTACGTCACTTCATTTTCCAAGTGCCTGTCTCTTCATTTCCAAGTCAAAGGATGAGCTAAATTTCACTTAATCAGTTTAAAAATTGTTCACTTACCAATTAAATAAAAATTCAATTTAACTTTATAAAACTAAATAATGTGTAAGAAAGTAACTTAGGTCTTTTCTACATGCCTAGGCACCAAGCCTATTTAGAAATGCTTCCGAGCTATAAAATCTAACACTAAATAGCCTCTAGAGCCCAAAAATATACATATTAATAATATATTAGTCTAGACTCTAGGCTTTACAATCTAATTACACAACATTATTCAAATCTTCATCCTCTGTGTTTTGATCCTGTGGCAGTGCAAGTGGGCCCAAATCCATCCAAGTTAACTTGTTAAGTCTTTGTTTGCAAATGTGGCTGGCTGACTTTCCACAACCCATTTTGAGATATCCTCCAAGACATTCCAGTGTTGTTCACACCCAGAAGCATTGCTTTTCTGGCACAAGATTTGTAGTGCAAACGTTTTCAATTCACGGCACTGACCACTAAACTGCTTTCACCATTAGTGTTGAATGAATCCTTTTTACTGCAATTGTCAAGACTTCATGAGATCATAATCTGTTCATTGATGAATGTGAATGGAGTGGGATGAATAGAAGGGTGGTGTCCTAGATTAGATGCAAACTGGGTTTAGGATTTACTTTTTTGTTTTTATGTTTTCGAGGGGTATTTGTGCTGGTATGGAACTGGTTGGTGTGGACTGATTTGACTGCTTCCCTAAGGAACCTCGTGGATTTGGTCAAATCCAGTTCAGCAGTTTGTTTCCAAATGGAAACCTCCCAAACCGGTTAGAACTGGCTGGTTCTGATAACACTGGTCCACTGAGCAATACACTGCTTTCAGTTAATTAGCAAAAGTTTGCTTGCAAAAAAATTATGAAGATTCCAATCTTCTAATGGTTGGACGCATGATTACTTGTTACTGGCATGATATAGTTTAGTGAGTAGATCATCTTCCAATAATCTGTAATCCATTTATGTAGGATACTTTGATTTTATGATATTCTTCCCTTTATTGTTAAGAAGCATATATATATGTTCTGGTTTGTTGTGGTAACTAAAGGGGTGTGTTCTTTTATAGAATGTTTTGTATTGCAATTTGATATGTTTTAACCTAATGTTCAACGTTTCTATGGAATTACATTTCTCTTAATTCCAGGAAGCTAAGAAAGCGATGCCGGTAACTGGAAAGGTTAATGTAACTCCCTTGTCAGAAGAGAAAGCAGTTGATGAGGAGCCTCTGATTTATGCCAATAAAATTGTATGTGAGCTTACCCTTGGTTTTGTTATTGTATTTTAAGCAATTTTTTGGATATGTGAATCAGCATTTGTTTTCTGGCAGCACCGTTTAGTGGCTCCACAATCCTTAGGGAACGAACCTGACTATTATCTGTCAACCATTGCTGTGGTGTCTGGTCTTGTAATACATTATGATAATTGCTTTAATAATTATGAACTGATTATGTTTTTGTTCCTTTCCAGGAGGCGAAGAATGCTTTTAAAGAACTTCTAGAATCTGCACATGTAGAAGCTGATTGGACTTGGGAACAGGTACCCTTTGTCGTGTTCTAAATTGTGTCCCATATTTTTTTTGTCCTTCTTCTAAAGGAAACTGAAAACTCTGTGTTCAGGCGATGCGTGTAATCATCAATGATAAGCGATATGGGGCCCTCAAAACCCTTGGAGAGCGTAAACAAGCTTTCAATGAAGTATGGATTTGGTTTGGTTATATCCTTGAGCAAATATGTTATGTCTTACAAATATTGTCTCAGAAATATTACTGAATCTGAGGATATTATTTAGGGGCTTAGTGTCTGGTATATTATAATTGTTGTTGGTTAGTGATTCTGTACTATCTTGGTTTTGAAGTATTTGGCACAGCGAAAGAAACACGAGGCTGAAGAACGGCGTGTTCGGCAGAAGAGAGCAAGGGAAGATTTTGTAATGATGTTGGAGGTAACTTTGCATCTTCATTTAGAATGCTTTGAGCTTGCTACACTTCTGGAATCTACCAATAAAAATTAAACTGTTTTCTCTCGTATTTTATCATGGACAACTGAATATTCAAGGATTAAATTGTTTTCTATAGTAAAATTGATTGTTTTTGTAATACTGTTGTAACAATTGTATTTTCCTCAGGAGTGTAAAGAGCTTACATCAGCGACGCGATGGAGGTAGATCCATTAATATCTTGGCTCCGACTGTTTAGCACAGCCAAGTACCCTTTGAATAAATGTTCAACCTCTAATTGATGTTCATAAAAGATCTTAAATAATCGAGTTTGCATCTTAACTATTTTTTGGACTTCCTTTTAGATGCAGTATAGTTGGGAGTGCATTTACCTAACAATTACTATTCATTTTGAGCAGTAAGGCTGTCACTCTCTTTGAAAACGATGCAAGGTTCCATGCTGTTGAGCGAGGAAGAGAAAGGGAGGAGCTCTTTGAGAGCTATTTGATTGAGTTGGAGCGGAAGGTTTGAACACACATTAAGCCATCTTTCAGTTAATTAGTTTTGTGGGTGCTGTCTGTTATATGTGTATGTTGGAAAAACAACTTTTATTCAAAATTCATGGATGAATATTATATATATTTGTCAAATTTAGGTAGTAGAACATAGCTACATGCACTTATATTAGGGCATAGTTGTTGGCTAGATATTGATGCAAAGCATCATAATGTTGATGAAAATCTCTTGCCAGCATAGGTAAGAGGGCCAAGAGGGCCCTATGTTATACCTAGCTCCAAGATAAGGAGTACCCTCAATCCATTCAGCTACAGCTTCAATTTTCCATAGATTAAATTGTAGAAAGTAACAAATTTTGCAATACATTGTTATTTTAGTGTATTTGGCTTCCTATTTCAAGTACAGAGATGCTTTTGTCACCCATACCAGCAAAATCATCCAGGCTCTATGATTGACATATTAATGAAAAACAAACATAAAATTTGAAAACAATATCTTGTAGGCACCATCTCTCAACCTCTTGGAAAACACTTACCAGCAAATCAATTTCAATCCAGTACTGTGGCTGCCTTCTGGACACTGTCTCCATGCCAACAATTCTGTCCCGACCATATGGCTAACATGGCAAACCCAGCTCTATGATAGACTTGACATCGTCTCATCTCCTTGACAGTTTCTCAGGAAAATTACTTCATGCTGTGCTTCTATCCTTAGCTCTTGTGTCTTGCGGCCATTGACCCAAGTCAATGGTTGACTCACAGATCTGTCTTCTTTGGTTATTAATCTTATCTGGGCACCAACTTGCATGTCTGTTATTCCACATGACTGCTCTGTGAATTGTTACCTGTGATACCCTCTCGCATAACTCGATTTTATGCAAACTTTCATTGACAATGTGACTTGATACAAACTCTCTGTTGGTCTCAACATAGATATTTTTAGGACGGGTACACCCAAAGATAAAAATTCCATTCATGTGCTATGCCTGTTGGAGCACTCATGTCAAAGGACAGGGAGTGAGAAAGGACAGTTAACAAAAAGATGATTAATGGTCTCATTTCCCAGACCCCCTTATAGAGTACACACCTGCTTGGCCCATTCCAATTTATTTTCTGGCCATTGGCCCAAGTCAGATTCTGTGAGCTTTGTAAAGCCTTGTGCATGCAGCTTTCCTATCAAATTTGGAGAAAGCATACAATTGCCACTGCAACCAATCCAGGGATCTTCTCCCAATCTTAATTTATAGCCTCTTCTAGTGCTCCAAGTCTCCAAGCCACATAAAGTCAATGATTGGTATTCACATTATATTAAAACAGAAGGTCCTTACAAAATAGGTGACATAGTCATCGAAACACACTGATCATCAGACCCAACTTTAACACCTAGCAAGCACAAAGAGATTTCTGCTAAAAAGGATACCCATACCCCCCGGATTACATCTACCATCAGAGATATCAACAAAACTTCCCAAACCCACAAACTCACAATCCATAAACCCAGACTTACTGCTACATGAAACAGTAAAAATCCAGCCCACCACCCCATCATTACAGACGTACAAAACCCACAGACTTGAACTCCATAAGCCCAGAATTACCGATACATGAACCAGTAAAACATCCAACCCGCCAGCCCAACTTTACAGACAAAAAAAACCACAGAGTTTTTAAAAGCCAGCAGGGCCAAGTTGCTGGCAGCATGCCAAGCTTCTACAAGCAGCGTTCCTTCAAAGACTCCACTGTCCAGTTGATTAGATAACCCGTCATCAACAAATAACAAGTGTGTAATGTACACAGAACCTGCTAATCTGATGCCTCTGATGGAGTCCTCTCTTCTGGCTTCTATGTTCAGCCTCTCAAACCTTCTGCTGCCAGGAGTAACAGGAAACAAGATAACGGGCAAACTTACCTGACACCTCTTGATGTATAGAAGAAACCTGAAGGTGAACCATTAATTATTACAGCAAAGTTGGAAACACTGCACCCAGAGTAGCGAGGTGCTATACAGCCCAGTATGGGGGAGATATTGTCATGTAGCGTAACGTAATGTAACGCTCTGTAATGTTACCAAATATAAAAAGTAATTAAAATATGTCAGTTCATAAAATAAAAAATTAAAACCTAATAAAATATAATTAAAAAATCCATGTTGGCTCATAAAATAAAATAATTAAAACCAGTATAGATACACCTTAAACCCAGATCTATCAAGCACCAAGAGAGATCAAATTTCTTGACCTGTAAGTTTTTTCAATTTAAGAAAAAAAAATTTATACCTCAGGCAATTGGTTCCCTTTTGGTGCTTGATAGCTCCAGATTTAAGATGGATCTATGCATGGTATGTTATGGAATCCCACCTGTGCTGTACTCACTGTGTTGTGAATCTGCCTATTATACCAGATAACACTCCTTCTAATCTGTTGGCTATCTCTCTTTTTTTGGATGAGTGCAAAGAATCTTGATTTATTGTGCTATGCATTTTGCTTGAAATCCTGGACTCCTTAACTGCTCTTAGAATCCTAAATAGAACTAATCTGTCCAGCCATCATGCTCTGGGCTCTTTATTTTTTTGAAAGATTGTAATACATTTGCTGCCTCTAAGGTTTCATTCATCCTAAATCTGTGAAAGAGCCTTACAACTTTCATTAAATTCCCAATTTTAATATTTCCATGATCCTTGAACAAATTTTGAAAAGTGGCTCTTCCTCTACAATCTCTTTGAATGTCTTTTTACCTTGAACCATAAAATCACCTCTCCAAGAGCAATTTATAAAATCATCTCTGTCCAGTTTTGCAACACCATTTTTCTTATCACTATATGACCTGATGATGGGTGAAGTGTTCACCTGAAACATGCTGGCATGAAAAATGCTCATGCTGTGTTAACAAATAACAACATCAAGATGTCTAACTGTGAAAGCTTGCATTTTCAGACAATACGGACAAGTTGCTCATCTCATCCATATGAGCTATTAGAGCACCTCTCAGTGCAAATAGGTGGTAGGAAGCTCTTCTAAATGTACCTGCATTGTGATTGGTGATGTCCAATTTGTTTGTCTTGCAGTTTGATCCTTTAAAGTTTTGAATTTTGTCAATAGGAGAGATAAGTATTTAACCTATGAAACTAAGGAAATATGTATGTATTTCCTAAAATTGACATTCTAACCATCATTAAATGATGGCTTTAGAATGCTATATATCAAACTTAGGGGTTGAATGGGGAAACCAAAACTGCCTCTCAAGGTCATATTTCAAATTTGGACTCGCTCCAAAAGTATGGAGGCTCTGTATACAAACATAATTGGCAGTAGATCTGTCTGTCTATGATTCAAGCGATTTGTGGCTGATGTGAACCAATGAGGGTGTCTATTTTTCAATATATGTTTCTTGAAATCTGATGTATGGATTAGAACGTGTATTCGTTATCAAAACTGTATATTATTTTGAAGACATGTATATTGTCAAATCCTTGATTGCTAATATTTTTCCAGGATGTTCCTGTTGCATACAACCTCCATTCACTTTTTTCATCTCAAGCACATTTTGTGCTAGCATATTAACATATTTTTCAACTTCAGGAACGGGACAAGGCACGAGAAGAGCGGAAAAGGAATCTTGTTGAATATAGAGCATATTTGGAGTCTTGTGATTTCATAAAGGTATGCATTTTGTGAACATTTTTGTGAAGCATGGCTTCTTGTGCTTCAAATTTAAAACGCTTAAGAATGAAACTTTTGGTATTATCCTTGCAGGCTAATACTCAATGGAGGAAAGTACAAGATCGGCTAGAAGATGATGAGAGATGTTCACGGTTGGATAAAATAGATCGATTAGAAATTTTCCAGGTGATTGTGATTCTTCAATTTCATATTTGATGTCAATTAGTATTTCTTGCTATAACCTTAAGGGTTTGATACTGGTAGGAGTATATCCGTGATTTGGAGAAGGAAGAAGAAGAAGAAAGGAGGATTCAAAAGGTAAGTCCAAAACTAGGCTAGTTGTCTTCTATCTTGCTTTTTATGGTTTTATTTTTTAATGTATTTTTTAAGACTAATAACAGCAAACATTCTATAATGTAGGAACAATTACGACGTAAGGAGCGTAAGAACCGTGATGAATTTCGAAAGTTAATGGAGGAACACCGGGCATCTGGTATACTTACAGCTAAAACTCATTGGCGTGATTACTGTGGCAAGGTATGGGATGTTGTGACATTGTTTTAAAGGCTTTTAGTAACACTCAGGAAGTTGTTTGGTGTTCACACCAGCACTGTTTTTTCTACAGTCTTCTTATCCATATTAATTGAAATAATTCTAGAAGAGATTTTTATTCCAACCATTGCAGGTTAAGGATTACCCAGCTTATGTTGCTGTTGCATCAAACACATCTGGTACAACACCTAAAGAATTATTTGAAGATGTTGCAGAAGAGCTAGAGAAACAGGTATTGAACTATGAAAGTTTGTATTAATTTTGGAATTTAATGACAGATATAATAATATTTACTATCAGGCTAAACTCTAGCTAATTCTTGTTATAACAGTTGTTACATGTTTAAGACACATTTTATTTAAATTTGATTTTGATTTCAAAATATTTATGGCAGTATCATGAGGACAAAGCAAGGATAAAAGATGCCATGAAGGCAGGAAAGGTATGTCTTTTGGGCTTATAATATGGTTTACAGAATGATGAGGTACTGTTTTTAATTTTTTCAACGTGGTAATTTCAGCTCACCATAACATCATCATGGACTTTGGACAAGTTCAAAGCTTCTATTGCTGAAGAATGTGATTTGGCTGTAGTATCTGAATCGAACCTTAAGGTTAGTAATAGTTATATCTCTAACTAGACTGAAGATATTTATTACCTGATGTACTGTTATTAATAGAAGATGAATATAAATTAATCAAATAGAAGATGAATATAAATTAATCATATCCTGATGTTATTTGAAGTGAAAATCTTAGCCCAAGGGTTTAGCTCAACTGGTTGTTGCCATTGTTGCTGGGCTATTTTTGTGCCAGCAGGTGCCTGGTTGGAATCCCCTTGGGTGAGCTGCACTAGTCTATGCTGATGGGTTATGAGGGATGTTATCCAAAAATGTGGAGAAGCATCCCTTGAATTTCCCTGAGTGGTTTTCCATGGAAGAAATGTGAGTCGAAATGGTAAAGAGACTAAGTTTTAGGATTCTATTTTGTATTAACTGCATTCAATATCTTTCTTGCAGCTGGTTTTTGAAGAAGTGATGGAAAGGACAAGGGAAAAGGAAGAGAAGGAAGCAAAGAAAAAGCAAAGACTTGCAGATGACCTTACAGATTTACTTTATTCTTTAAAGGTGAATTTTAACTTTTTTCACAAGAAGAGTTGTTTCTCCCAAGATTCTAATATTTTTCACTTTCTAGTTCCACACATTTTCTTTTGCTTCGGACTCTGACTGTTAGCTAGAGATTTTGTTACTTCTTGTTAGTTGATTGTGATGGCTCATTTCAGGAAATAACTGCTTCTTCAAGATGGGAAGATTGCAAGTCTTTGCTTGAAGATGCTCCTGAATACCGGTAAAAATACAATGCACATGATTTATTTTGTTTCATTGCTAGACTGTAGTTATGTATTTCCTGCTTATGCATTGTTGGGTAATTTTCTTTTTATTTAAATTCAGATCCATTAATGACGAGGCCTTCCAACGGGAGATATTTGATGAGTACATTGGACACCTTCAAGAAAAGTTGAAGGAGAAAGAACGCAAACGAGAGGAGGAGAAGGTTTGTAATATCTACCTATATTACCAATCGATAAGAAGCAATTGCAATTTCTTCTATTTTCGAGTTTGTGTACTATTTCTTGTTGTATTTTACAATTTGGTCAAGGCCTCTTTTTACTATACATCACAGAAAAGAGGGTTTTGTGGACTATTATAAACACCATTTTCTATAGCTAAAGGTAGTGGATAGATTACAAACTGTATGTTTGTCCATGCTTTTGAATCTAGAATTGTACTTTAAAGCAAATATTTTTTACAGCATTCTTAGCAGCTGTGGGTGTTTCTAGTGCTAGTAGATTAGGTTCCTAAGTTGTCAACCGAGAAAGAATGAACATACTTTTTGAAGAAAAATGTTATGATCTGAGGCAAGCGCATGAGGTTTGATTCTTTATTGCTTGTTCAAGTCTCAAAAGTTTCTTGATCGTTGACATTGCTAAGTGCACGGTGAGCTATGCATCTTCAACCGTTTGTTGATAATTCTTTGGGTTCATAGATCATATAGAACCTAATAATCTTGTAATTCCTGAATTGAGACATGCTATCCTTTGATAGGGTCTATCAGACTTAGAACCTGCAAACACTATTTGCAAGAGAGCATGTGTTTGTTACTAAGTTGTACGAAATGGGGAAACGTCTAGAAGTTTTCAAAACAGGGACAGCAGGAAACACGACCCTCTAAAAGTAGAAACCTCTGGGGAAACGCCCAGGGAAATGCCATATATATATACTAAAAATCATAGTGGAAAAAATCGGCATCGGCAAAAAATCAGTGAGGGTCCATAAAACATCTTCTCGGCAACATCGGCGAAAAAATCGGCAAACCGCAGCAAGCATTAAAAAATGCAAATTTTGGCATTTATCGCCCAGCTCCTTCCTCCCCGCCACGTGGCCTCCTCCTCGATCCTCCCTTCATCCGGTCGCTTCAGACTTAATGGCCTCAAGGTCTTGGGTAACTTGCATTCATCCCTCGCACGTATTGCGTCCCGCTTATCTTTATCCTCCTATTCTCTTCGATTCCAGAATGTCGCTTCAGAATTCCTCCTCAGCAAGCTCTGGTTCTCATGAAATTCAGTGTTTTATGGGGCAGGTTGTTTTGGGTGTCAGCGAAGGGTGGCTCCAGGGCCTCCCGTGGCATGTTCTTCCCCTCTCGCGTTCGGTGGTGAAATAGTGGCTAGTCATCGCAGCTCTTTCTTCCTATGCAGGAATAAATCATCCAGTGTTTCGGGTTGCAGATCAAAACGAACCAGGGAGTAATTGGGTCTTGACTTCCGGACAGGGCTGGGTGGTTGGTGCCGTGGGTTCGCTGGATACTTTACAGCAAGGTAAAGCCTCTCTGTTTCAAGAATTTGTGGTGCTCAGTTCCTTTTTTCCCTCGGTTGCTTCTCAAAGCAGAGCTCCTGGCAATTCAGCCAGCATCCCTCTCAATCTTTTTGCTCGTTTGACCATTTCGACTGAGGCTACCAGAATGGCTTAGGGTGGAGAATGGGCGGATATTAAGAAGAATTTACGCAGACTCTATGAACTCCTGGCCATCAACGTCGTGGACACCAAAGAAATGAGCGAGGAGATAAAGAAAATGGCCGACTCTGTTAGCTATACTTCTCAGCAAATAAGCAACAACGATGCTCGCATAGATGACAATGAGAGTAGTCTTCGGGAAATACATGGGAAAGTGGACAGGATACAAGAGGATCTCCAGCGATTCATTGAAATGCACCAGGCCAGCAGAAATAATGGTGAAGTCAATGGCGAAGTTGCAGAAGCTGTTCTCCCCATGGAGGAGGAATCTGTTGTCCAGCCTAGAAACAATAGAAGCATTCAGTAATCAGTCCCCTCTAGTTATGTCTAAATGTATTTTTGCCTCCTTTTATGTAAACAGTTTGTAAGGGTTTACCCCTCCAGCATTTTCAGAAGTTTTGAGCAGTTTGTATGCAGGGTTTTTTGGACAGTCCTATGGTTAGCTTTCCTATGCAGCTTTTTTGTTGTTCATAAACTTTCGAAGCTATCTTTCTTGTAACGAATGGCTGTGCGCAGCCCCTTTTATATATACCTTTTCCCAGTTTTTGTTAAAAAAAAAATGCAAATTTTGTACTTCAATAGGGTCAAAATTTGCTTTTACCGATTTTTCCCCTATTTGTCGATTTTTCCCGGTTTTTACCGATCTTACCTGCTTTTTCCCATTTTTTGCCGATTTTTTGTCAATTTTTGCCGATGTCCGATTTTTTGAAAAATCACTATTTTTTCAGGTCAAAAAATTGGCAACCAAAAAAAATCGCAATTTTTCGGGACATTGCCGAAAAATGGACGATTTTTTCCACTATGCTAAAAACACATTATCATTGATTACTATAACACCAACATATGTTTTTAAAAATGGAAAAACCAAATTTTGAGCCCATTTGAGGGACCAACGACCCTCGTGGCCTCTTGTACGAGCCCACACAAGGAAGAATCAATGTTGAAATGCCCACCCCCATGGGCCAAAACTCTGCCAAAACATAGACGACCATGCCGTATGGTTTTTTGCAATCACGAAATGCAGTATCATACAACCATCGGTGTTTCAACGGAGTTTTGTATCGGTTTTGGTGTTTCGGGAAAGTTTTCAGAATGGGTATCCTTGTTACCTAGGCATTGTTAGTTATAAGGTACAACATGTTTTGTTTGAACTCAACTACTCTCGAGCTTGAAGCTTACAACACTTTCTCACTTGAGTAGATGTCCTTGAGCTTTTAAATAGTCAATCTATTCATTGCTATAGATCCATTTGAAGCCTAGATCTATTGAGCATCGATAGGGATCAACAAAATCCCATGCCTATACCTTTGGTCGTTTAAAAGATCTAGGGTTAAGATTCATCAATATTGATTTAATTTTTATTTTTACGTTGGTTCATATTTTTACCATAGTTTTAAAAATTGGTTTTGGTTTCGATCAATTTATTGGTTTGATGACTGACATTGTCAAAATAGTTTGTAGATTGGTTTGGTAGATTGATTTGGTATCAAATTGGTCGATTCAAGCACCAAATTGACTAGTTTAGTATAAAATCTGTTGAATCAATCGCTTTACGGCAAAAAATCGACCGAGTTTCCGAGGAATACGTAGGCTCAAGAATTTTGTTTTTTGATTTTTGTTTCTCCTAACCTAAACTTATCATCAAGCTCAATTCGTGGAGGTTTGAGTCTCGAACCTATCTTGTGGAGGTTTGGACTTGCTGTTCATTGTTGTGTTGGATTGGCCTACAACTCCATGTCCATATTTGTGTGCCACACCTGATGGTGAAGGGGTATGGCGACTCTAGAGTCCATACGACTGTTGCAGTGTTAGATGCTGCAACCTGCAACTTACGATGTTAGATACAACCGATTTGATATGCTCGAAGCATGACCGGAGGTTATTAGCAATTTAGCTTTATGTTCATATGGTTTTAGAAATATTTTACACATTCATAAAATTTTATAAAATTAATATGTTTATATATTTTTTAAAATTCATAAAACTTTATAAATCCATATATATATATTAGTAAAGCGAGTCATTAAATTCAAATCTGTCGATTTATGATCAATTCATTACCGATTCTGAGTTGACACTCAATCCATTTCGAGTCCAATTCCGATTTTTAAAAGTATGACACATCTCATCCATTGACGTTGTAAGATCACTTTGTTTCTTTGAATGCAATCATTGTTGCATTGCCAAAGTAGTAGTGTATAAAAAGTCAGGGATCCTACTAATCAACGACCTCCTTACACAAGCATGCTGACTTACAAGGTGAAAACATGTCACTTTTTCATAGTATTTGAACCTTGGTGGGGGCAATAGCAATTCTTGGCTTTCATGGTATTTGAACCTTGGTGGGGGTAAATATGTTAATGTCTTTTAATGCTCAATGTTTGTTCAATATACATAGGGAAGCATCCATAGTTATGCTAGTACTTGTACACTCCTTGAGCTTTTCTAAGTCATCAAGTACATCATGGTCCATCACATTGTATTGGAACTTGATTATGTGGCACTCTACAGGATGTTCTTGATTAATGTGCTTAAAATTTGTAGAAGATTGCATCTCTAGCTTCTTTAGTACTAGAGGAAGCGTTAATCCCAAGATTACAGAGCACTTGAGAAGGTGACATACTCGAGTTTGTAAAGCACAAAATAAGTGAAATAGTTGTGATAGTTGAGCTATGTAAAATATTAAAAATTACTGTTTAAATATGCACAAATTTATCGTTGGAGAAGTAGGGGAGAAGTTATCTAAGATTTAGCTTGAGAAGTACAAAAGCCGTGCCTAGCATAGTTTGTGTGCAAATTGATTTAGTTCACTAGTTATCATTGTTACATTGTAAAAGTAGAAGGGTAGAATCTAGAACATCTTAGATCTATTTATGCATGGACATTAAGTTTTCCACCTCCAAGCAGTGTAAGTTGTTAACTTATTGTGAATTACAAAATAAATGAAATAGTTGTGATAGTCGAACTATATAAAATATTAAAAATCATTGTGCTTCACAGTAAGTATGCACAAATTTATCATTGGAGAAGTTATCTAAGATTTAGCTTGAGAAGTAAGTACAAAACCTGTGCCTAGCATAGTTATGTGCAAATTGATTGAGTTCACCAGTTATCATTGTTACATCTTAGATCTATTTATGCATGGACATTTAAGATTTCCATCTCCATGTTGAAGGTCCTCTTTATAATTTTGGTTTGGTGTGATAAGAGGACATGTAATTTGTTCCTTGTGTATATATATGTATAAAGTGGAATTATATATAAATAAATGATGTTTACTTTATTGTATTGGGTCTCACTTAATTGACATTTAATAATTAAAGTGAGTTATTATTAAATTAGGGTGCATTTAATGATGACCCTAGATCTTCTAAATGAAGTTGTTGCAATTTTTAAAGTATAAAATTAGGGTAAAGGAGATTAAGACTGAAGGAGAGAGAGGGAAAATTCTAAGGTGGAATGATTCTTAATGCAAGCAGCAACAAAGTACATCAACATTTAATGCACCTGTTAGTTGGTACATCACACGCGTGAAGGCATAGAAATCGAGGAGGAAAGTACAACAGTTTGACATGATCGTACTGTATTAATTGTAGATTGGGCATGATTCCCTGAGGAAGTAGAAAACTATATAAAGTACAATCTGCATGTGTGGCATATCCGTACAGCCCGTATAGACACGTGTGAAGGTACATGGCGTATAGTACTGTTTGCACATAAGTCGAGGTAATTTGCTGTTGAAGTGGTTTTGGGTATTTTGCCTATGAGGGTTGGAAGAAAATCTTTTCTGTGTTGTTTGGGAAAAATTCTGAAATTCTCCTTTTAATGATAATTTCTTCTTTCCAGGGTTTTCCCTAGGAGTTAGGGTTTTGCTCTGTCTTTGACCAAAATCTCTGTGTATTCATGTGTGAAAGATTTGCTTTAGTCTTGGAAAGTTCTTGAGTTGGCGGTTTATATTTTAAATTTAAGATGTAAAATTTTAATCATAAACCGTATTTTTTCGAGTGTTTGACATAACATGTAAAAGATAAGTTTAAGATTAAGGCATTCAATTTCTTCATGGTATTAGAGCCAAGTTGAAGTAGTATTCAAAGTTTTGAATCACTAACAGTTGTGTTGTCTTTCCAGTTTAAGATTTGTTGTAAGTTGTTTTCCAGATGATGAGCATTAGATACGAAGATAGGTTGGATGGTATATCCAACTATATACCTTGGAAGGTTAGAACAACTGCAGTGCTCAAGGAATGGAAAATATGGAGCTTTGCAAGGACCAAAATGACAAAGCCCACTGACAAGGATGACATAGAAGAACATGAAGCACTTGATGCTAGAGCTTAGAGAGTGATCCTAGACGAGGTAAAGGATCATTTGATCATGCATTTGACAGAGAAAAAGACTGCCCTGAAGCCATTGTTTGAGGCAAAGAACGAGAACCGAAAGATGTCTTTGAAGGACAAATTACACAATGTGAAGATGACTAAAGAAGAAAGTGTAACCTCCTACCTAACTTGAGTGGCTTAGGTAAAAGATGAGTTAGCAGCAGTGGGAGAAACCATCTCAGATTCATAGTTGGTGAGGATAGCCTTGAAGAGCTTCACCAAGAAATGGGAGGTTTTTGTCAAATGTATTGTTGGTAGAGAGAAACTTTTGGACTGGTCCAGGCTTTGGGATGATTTTACCCAAGAGGAGATTTGAGAAGGAGCTTTGGGTGGTCAAGTCAGCGAGGACTGAAAGAGATGTGGTAGCCTCAGGCACCAGTAGAAGATTATGCTGTGAAATTTGAGCAAGAGTTTTCTCTTGTCTCAATTGATTCTAGTGTAGGAAGTTCATCATTTGAGAATGTTTAGGTTGTTGACAGTGGTGCAACCAAACTTATGAAAGGAATATATGATTCCTTTTAGATAATCACAACATTGGGGCCGGACATTTCTTCCAGACAGACATTGATAGTCCCCAGATAGCCATACGAGGAGTTGGAACTATCATGTTTCAACTAGATTCTAGAGAGGTCCTGGAAAGACATGGAGTATTGTTTGTACCTAGGATGAGAGTCAACAACCTCTCAGTTTCATCCTTTGAAGATGAAGGTTATGGAATGATGGTTAGGTTTGGCCATGTCTTCCTGTATCAGAGAAATGAGCTAGTTGGGACTACCGTTATATTGGCTGATCCCAGGGACAGACTATATGTCTTGAGAGGGGTCGTGTATGAGCAAGAGGGTGGCTATCAGAGTCAGAAGATGAGGATGGTGTTGCATTAGACAGATATGGTCCTGAAGAGGAGTGTGACTCTGGCAGAGCATTGGCAGGAGGCTCACCTAGTCAAGTGATGGTTCATTTGAGCAGTTGGACTCGACTCAGGTTGAGTCTCAGGCTTCATAGTTTCAGTTCGAGGTAGAGCATATGTTTCTGAGATTGATTCCAGAGCAGGAGGTAGCTGTTGCAGGAATCGGAGATGGAGATAGTGCTGGTGACCTTCCTCGTTAAGGAGTGTTGAAAAGTTAACTCTAGTGACCTTCCGTACAATATTGTTTCCTCAGAAATTGAGGTAAGTTGCTGTTGAAGTCATTTTGGGTATTTTTCCTGTGAGGGTTGGAAGAATTTCTTTTCTATGTTGTTGGGAAAATTTTTGAAATTCTCCTTTTAATGATAATTTCTTCTTTCTAGGAGTTTTTCCCAGGAGTTAGTGTTTTGCTCGGTCTTTGACCAAAATATTTGTGTATTCAGTTGTAAAAGATTTGCTTCAATCTTGGAAAGTTCTTGAGTTGGTGGTTTATATTTTAAATTTAAGATGTAAATTTTTAATTATAAACCCTAGTTTCTCAAGTGTTTGACATAATGTGTAACAGATAAGTTTCATATTAATTCATTAAATTTCTTCACTCCAAGTAGTGCAAGTTGTTAACTTGTTACTTTTTAATGTTGCCAAATAGTTTGTGTAATACCTCGGTTTTGACCCCATGGTATTTTGATTGTACATGATGTAAATGTTGTATGGGATCATGGCAAGGAGCTCTAGGTCAAGGCCTTGCCATTGATTGATGTTTTATGGGGGTGATCAAGGTTGATGCCTATGGTTTATGGTGCTAAGTCAAGCACGGTATATATTTGTGAATATCATGTAATTATGCAATTAATAGAATACCACAACTAGCTATGGGACTGCAAACGTGAAAGAGATGGGGGCATGATTCCACAAAGGGATAGGGTGGGGAGTTAGTCAAACCCCCTTAGCCAATAGGGTGTGACCAAATGTCAATGGGGAAACCCATGAACCCTCAGCTACCTTTTTTGTCCTCTATCCTCAATCATCAATTTCTTCCAGAAGTTGGTCGAGGCAGTTAATGCCTTGGGCAGAGCAAGGTATGGCAGTGTGATTTCTTGGCTGAGCAAGTCTGCATAGACCTGCAGTCTGAGGAGCTGCGTTCTTGTTTGTGAAGTAAGCAAACCTTGGATTGTGTGCCCAACCCACCGTTTTGGGGGTTGCGCTGGACGTTTTGTTTATTCTTCTCGTGGGTGTTGGATTTATTCACTATTCTCTCCGTTCTGTTCTGTCAATGGGCGTGGTGCATTCTTCCTGCTTGCAGAACCATGTTTCGTTCTGAGTTGCTCACATGTTTGTTTTACTCACCTAAGTCGCGAAAGGTGTTTTCCGCAGTGGTCTTCTTTGTGTTATAGAGTGAGTGGAGCTTGTTTACTACATTTCACATTGTGGTTGCTGTGTTGTGCACCCTGGTTTGGGTCTGAACTATGTGCAAGACTTCGGAGTGGAAGAGACGTAGAATATGCTTGACAAACCTTGTGTGGAACCTCACAATAAGATAAGAGTGGCTGGTGAATCTGCTCTGCACATCCTGAAGAGCACTGGAAGGGAAGGTGTAGCCTGAGGGACTGTGGAGCAGAGAAGGGGACACTTCCTTCTGTTGGGTGTGTAATCAACCTGGATGGCAGTCCAGATAGATCTTGTGAAGGTGTCCTTAGCGCCGTGGATGAGGTCACTGGCTTAACAGTTCTTCCTGTCCACTGCCTAGCAGTGTAATAAACACAACTTGAAGGATGGCTTGGCTGGTGGTAGCATGTATGAAAAAATAATATGTTGGCTTGGTTGTGTCTTGGTGTTCATGTGGCCTTGTGTGTAACCCTTAGTTGGACAACCTGAGAAACCCATTGTGAATGATGGCTTGGCTGAGTGCTTGATAAACCCATTTGTGTCCTGGTTGGTCCTTATGGTGGAAGTTGGCTTGACTGTGATCAGTTTGATAAACCCAACTGCATGCTGGCTTGGTTGAGTAAGCCTGATAAACCCAACATTGTTTGGCGTGTAAGCCTGTTGCCTGATAAACCCAACTTGGTGTTGGCTTGACTGTGTGTGTGTGATATGTTTGGGCTATGTGTGAGTATGTTGTTCCCTAGTCCCTTGTGGAAATCATGCCCAGCTCGGGGGTGGCAGTGGTGTTGAGAGATTAATGAACACACTAGCCTATGGTTGGGTGGAACGTTGCAACGACATAGCTAGTTGCGGAACAACTTGATCACCCAAGTAGGTATTCTTTGTTATGCTATTTTTGCAATGTATTTGCTCATGAATTGCCATGTTTATGTTGAATGCTTATGGATGATTTAAATAGAACTTTTCTTGTGAGTGTTATTGCATTTGCATCTATATTTGCCTTGTATGTTCAATGCATTCTTGCCTAAGTCCAACAAGGTTGGGATCCTGAGTAAAGGGTCATAATACCTCTGATTTGTTGTTTTCGCCACTTGGAATCCTCTTAAGGAAGGGGAAATGCGGAAACCGGAGAATTGAACAGGGCATAAATGTTGTGTTTCGGCACCCTGGGATCTGCCTGCGGAAAGGTACTGAAAAGTTCTAGGTCAAGGTTAAGTGTTTTGATTCTCGAGTTTTGCGTTGAAGGGAGGAAGGTAGAAGGCAAAAAGCGGAACTGCAGATAAGAGGACCCGTCGCACATTTCGCTCCGATTTCTTAGGTCGGAAGGTGGAAGGTGGAAGGCTGAAGGCGAAAGAGCCATGGAAGGACTCCGTTGCACATTATGTTCCAATTATCGGGTTCCGAGTGTGGAAGGCGGAGTTTTCGACTCCCGAGTTTCGAGGTTGGAAAGGTGGAAGCAGAAGGGCGGAAAAAGTGTTCCAGTTGTAGAAGGGATCTGTCAAGGGCGGAACAACTATTACAGTCGTTTGTAAGCCCGAGGATGAAGGTTGAAGAGTGTGTTAAGGCTCATGCTCTGTGTTAGAGAAGAGAACACATGTTCTTGAAGTAAAAATTTTAAATTATCCGCATTATGGGGCATATGGACGCTACAGATGGTCCATTCATTGTACACCAATCAATAGTCTTGTACTTGTATGAATAAGCAAGCCAACAATTTAATAAACTTTCTTCTCCCTAAATGCTCTTCAACATTTTGTTCATTCATTTTACCATAGAAGGCATTGAATGGTTATTCTCGCACCTACTATGAAATATGAAAAACCGAGCCAATGATATTATAAACATTCTTCTCATTTAATATATTTAATCTAGTACCTCAAGAAATATGCCTTGGGAGGACAAATTGATTGAGTTCACTAGTCATCATTGTTACATCATAGATCTATATATGCATATTTATGCATGGATATTTAAGTTTCCACCTCCAGGCAGTGTAAGTTGTTAACTTGTTGCCTTTTAATGTTGCCAAACAGTTTGTCCGTTTATTGTACAACAATCGTTAGTCATGTACCTGTATGAACATGCTTCTCTCTAATTGCTCTTCAACATCTTGTTCATTCATTTTACCATAGAAGGCATTCGATGGTTATTCTCGCACCTGTTATGAAATATGAAAACAGTTTGTCTGTTCATTGTACAACAATCGTTAGTCTTGTACCTGTATGAATAAGCAAGCCAACAATTTAATAAAATTCTTCTCTTTAATTGCTCTTCAACATCTTGTTCATTCATTTTACCATAGAAGGCATTTGATGGTTATTCTCGCACCTGTTATGAAATATGAAAGACCAAGCCAATGATATTACAAACATTCTTCTCATTTAATATATTTAATATAGGACCTCAAGAAATATGCCTTGGAAGGACAAGAACCTATATTTAGCAAAGCCAGTTTTCGAGCATTAGTGCATTGTCCAATAACTTTTTTGGCAAAATCCTATTTAACTTTCAGTTTGGATGTCTTCGCCTATGTAGAGACAAGTGAAGATACATTTATATCTTATGGGTTCATAGCTTGTCGGCGCCTCATATGTTGTACATGCTATTTTAGCGAAGAAAGAATAATGTACACATTGAATGATATTGTAAGCTTTTATGGCCAAAATGGGGCATATATGAAATTAAGTGTATATGATATGATTCCAAAGGGCGCATATATTGGGTTAAATATATATGTAACTAAGTTGCCTGGAAACTTGGGTACCGGTATGGGGACATGGACACCACTTTTTGAAATAGGGTACATGGGTATGTTGGGGGTTCTATATATATATATATATATATTAAAATTAAAACATGTCACAGTCACATCTTACATGCATATATTGGGTTAAATATATAGGTAAGTAAGTTGCCTGGAAACTTGGGTACGGGTATGGGCTGGGGACGCCGCGTTTTGGAACAAGGTACATGGGTATGTTGGGGGTACTATATATATATATATATTAAAAATAAAATATGTCAGTCACGTCATATATGCATATTTCAGATTTCTTCATAAATTATGAATCACGATTCATAATTCTAAATTCAATGATTCATCGAATAATGATCATTCACATTGAAAATTTGAAACATAAAATTTGATAAATCATAGACTCAAAGTAGATATCAAAATGAAGGACGGAAGTTACATAAAATTTGATAAATCATCGTACCAGGCAGTTGTAACAAACATTCAAACTCAGATCTGAAGGTACTGTTGAAATCTGATTTTGAACACCTATTTGTACTGGTGTTACAGTCAATAAAAAGTTACAAATATCTTCCTGGGTAGGTGTGATTGTATTTCTTAGTATTAAATACATACGTATATTTTTTATATGCCAGTTTGGTAGTCAAATAATGTTCCATGAGTGCTAAACACAAAACCATTAAAACATTCCTTGTAAATCAATGCAAATTCAGTCTACCAGATTTAAACAATATTCAGCGGAATTTGAACCCTGTTGCAAAGTGTTTGACACAAGTCCTGAACCAAAATCCATACTTAGCAAAAAATTAGTTCATATTTGGTTGGGGGACATGACATTCTCCCCAGTGGATTTGCATTGTGTTGAGTCTGTCGTACCGCTGGAGTACCCAAACACAGGGTATGCCGTACCATTTAGCCTATAAGTACCATTTTTTTTATAACAGCGTCTCGGGTATGTGGAGCCAGTATGTTATGGGAGGGTACAGCAGGAAACGTGCCTTACGTGTACCCAAGTACCCAGTACTGGAATGTGTACCTTACCCCTGAGTACAGCTACCCATGCTACACAGTTATGTAATGAGGCTTACACACACACATGTGTTCACTCATTGCAAATCTGGGCCCTTTCATTGGGCTGATGTCACTGTGACATATAACACATTTACCCCCTTACATATACAATGTACATTTAACCCCATACAAGCCCTGCTATTTAACACAGATTTTCAGCACCTGATATGGTCATCCCAGATCTTTTCAAATGCAATCTGATCTAAAATGATTGGCACCTAATCAGCGTGTTTTGATAATAATTGAATAAGAACTTTATTCTTATTCTAGAAAACCAGTTTCATGTGCACAGGAGAAACTGTGAGCCACTTATGGTGGCTGGTTACTCAGTGCATCAACTATCCATTTTGGCTCTTGGGACCACTGTTTTAAAAGTATCAACCATCTGAGGGTCAGACCAGAACAGGACTGGCCAGTAAACCGGAAATGGTTTACTAGATAATTTTAATAAAAATAATATCTACTCATGTAAATCCAGACAATTAGTCACCAAGCATGCAAAGTTTGCTCATGTATATTACTATGTATCTATTCATTTACATCGATGTAAATCCAGAACATTAGACATCAATTATGCAAAGTTTGCTCATGTATATTACTAAATAGCATGCAAGAGTGATTATAACAGCATGGCACCCAGTGTGATACAGCTTTGAAACAAAATTTATAACATTGAGGCTCTAAAGGGCCTCTAGAAGACAAGAAACATTATGCTACTGATTGTTTGGATGTCTTGTATTCTTTCCAGGTGGACTGTCCATCCCTGTTTTTTGTGCCTGTCGGTTTGGACTGGTTCTAAATAGGAATATGTTGAACAACCAACCAGTTCCATACCGAAGCGATATCTGGTCGTGTTGAATGGCTGGTCCAATGAGTTGGAGGTCGAACTGACCAATTCCATTTTTGGTTTACAGTTTTTAAAACAACGCTTGCGACAGTGGCTATTCAGCATACATATAACCAAATTAGAAAAGAGTTTTATGCATCTAAAGAGTCTTGAGATATATGAAACATTTAAAATATAAAGAAAATTAGTGCCAAAAAATTTAAGTATAAAGCCACATCAGTATCGTCACAGTGTTAGTGCCATCATTGTTATCTGGCAACTTTTCTCCCTTACCGTCACCTTCTTAGGGTGGAATTAGAAAATATGTTATCCTTGATTTGCAAAATTCATTGCCTGTTCAACACCTTTTTCTTTTTGGAGGTATTATTACAGGAATCTGGAACATGTTGGATACCTGTAATTCCGATGTGCATGAAAAATGTGGAATGTTATGCCTGAATATTGATGAACAGAAAATTTTTCTGAGGGTCCTTTTTTTCTTTTCAAGGAAAACCTGGCAGGATACATGGGGGCTTCTTTGGAATATCCAAATGGAGGGCCCCTCAACTGTCAGTGACATTAGTGGTTGGTAACCCCAAGGAACATAAAAACCTGTGACCTATGGCCTTCCTGTCAGTAACATGCCTTGGGAGAATGGTGCAACTGATTGAGCTAATGCTTGGGGCTTGGTCAGCCCCCTTACATATATAGATAAATATCCCATTTAATGATCTATACATTTAGAATTTTTATTTACATCAAGGTTGTCTTTTAACACGTTGAAGAATTAATTAGGTTTGTCAAAGTTATTTTAAATATTTTTATATGTAGAGTTGTATTAGAGAGTAAAGAACTTACTTTTGTATAGTCCTTCAAATCTATTCCTCTGATGTTACTACTTGCTCACCGTCCTTCCTTTTAATAACTTTAGCCTGGATCGTCGTACAAGAGCACAGTGTTTATATTTGGGAAGTTGGACATGCCTCTGGCACATTCCATGGTTGCATCAATGGATATATAGTACTCTTTTATTGTTTTGGTTTTGATGCTTATGGGAGGAATCACTTTTTAACACACAACTAGACTTTTTCCAATGCTTACTGTGTGTATGCTTTGAATTTATTGTGCAGGCAAAGAAAGAGAAGGAAAAAGAGGAGAAAGAGAAGGAGAGAGAAAAACGAAAGGAAAAGGAAAAGGAGAAGGAAAAGGAAAAGGAAAAGGAGAAGGAAAAGGAGAAGGAGAAGGAGAAAGAGAAGGAAAAGGAGAGGGAGAGGGAAAGGGAGAGGGAGAAGGAAAAGGAGAAAGAGAAGGAGAAGAAGGATAAGGATAAGGAAAAAGAACGTGACCGTGAGAAGGCGAAAGAAAGGTCTAGAAGGGATAAAGATTCTGTAAGTGACAATGTTGATGTGGTAAACAATCATGTTCAAAAGGAGGAACGAAGAAAGGATAGGGATAGAGAGAAGGAAAGGGATAGAAAACATAAGAGACGCCATGCTAGTACAACTGAGGATGTAAGCTCTGGGAAAGAAGAAAGAGAAGAGTCCAAAAAGTCTCGCAGACACACTAGTGATCGGAAGAGGTCTTCTCGTAAGGTAAGATTTTTGTGCTTTTGCTTTTTTGTTACAGAAGTTTTTATAGCAGTGAAAGTTAATATATGCTTAACTGATTCATCTTTCCCATGTCATTTATGTCATCCAGCATGGATATGAATCCGATTCAGATAGTGAGAACAGGCATAAGCGTCATCGGCGAGATCGAGATCGAGATGCATCACGTCGAAACGGTGCACTGGAGGAGCTTGAGGATGGAGAAGTCGGAGAGGATGGTGAAATTCGTTAGGCCTCTATCTTGAAATCATTATGTCTTGTCTAGAATTGGCTCTCTTTTTTAATTTAACCCATTTGCGGTTCATTAGCTTTAGCAGAGCTAGTTTTAACTTCTAGTGGGTCATTTTGTGATGGTCAGGGTCTATTTTTTGTTCATTTCTATGTACATTTTTTAACTGACACATGCCCAAATGTGCACCTCTTCGTGCAACTTCGATATCTTTAGTGTACTAATCTGAAAGTGGAAATTATCAAAGTCTTTGTCCAGGCAAAATAGTAGTTTCTATCTGTGTGGATAATACTTTCTGTTTGAAAGTGTTTAAATTGTTCTGCTTTCTGCAAGTCTTTTCCTAGAAGTGCGTGTTATCATGTTGTCTATGTTTTCACTATAAGCAGTTCTGTGGCCTTTTCCAAAAACACTTAATATTTAGCTGAGCATTGTGCTCTATTTAGTTCACTGCACTTCAACCCACAACATTTCGGTTCATGAATTAACTTCAGAGTGAGAGGGAATGCTCTCCCAATCTTGTTGACTGTTGTATCTACTATTGATCAGGTGCATGAAATGTTACGTGGGATTGCACCTATGTTCTGTATGTGGTAAGTCGACTGCGATCTACTTACTTATGGATGTCATGTCGAAAGAGAATGCCATTGATCAACTTCCTTTAGGTTATTCATCTTTGTTTTGTCCATTAAATGCAATTATTTCAGGAGAATTACATTAATATGGAATTGGTCTCTTTTTCTGAATATTTTCACGGGAAAATAAAGAAGATGCATAGAGAAGTTTTTTCTTTGAGCGTCTGTTATATCTTGATGTCCTTTTGGATCTTGTATTTGATGCGTGATAAGTTGATAACTTATTTTTGAATTTTATGCTACGTTTATTTATATTGGAGTAAATGGTATAGCCATTTTGAGTATTTTGATATGAGTAGAAGTTTATTCTTTATAAAGCAGCCTTGTTACTTCAAAATAAGGCAGAGACAACATTTCAGTTCGTGCTAATAATGGATGGAGCAATGCCTTTCGCGTTATTTAGAGATGCATACATAACCAGTTTCCACCCAAAACCAGGTAAGCATATTTTAGGGAAGAAGATAAACACTATTACTTTCTGTTTAGTGTTTTCAATACAAGATCTATTTTATTGCTTTGATACATTACATCATTGGACCACTTACTGTTGACATTTCTAACAAATATATATTGCCTTAATGTAGTGTATTTTTCAGAGCAAAAATGTTTGCATTTCTTCCATTTCTTTGAGCGTAGATAACATTTTCATTATATGCTGTTTAATGGTTCTATGGTGATTTGTATGGAAAGTACTGATATTAGACACACTTAGCAGCAATTACAAAACCATTTATACTTCTCACAAATTTGTTCTTGAAGTCCATCAAGAGCTAGATCAAGAAGTCAATAAGGAGGCATTAAACAATGTAATAGAGCGAAGGATGGTTATATACTTTGTTTGAGCTGTATTTTATTGATTTAAACATTCCACTTTTATTGCAGTTTTCATAGATAAACTGCCTCAAAACCTATAGCAATCGCAGCTTATTCAAACATTTTAAATTATTTGCTGTGCTCCCCATTAATGGGGAGTTAGAAATTTCAGCAATTAGCCTGGATGTAGATACAGTTTGAGTAGTCTACATTGTAACATATCAAGTGTGACACATAATACCTTTCCACAGAGTGTTCATATTTCCAGATGGGAAGAAACCATCCAAAAAAGAATTTTCTATGTCCTGAAAGAGGAGAGCAGACTATTTCAGAGAGATTGTATATTGGAAATTATATGTCATGCATCCTACAAACCTTTTGAATTATTAAGTATGTGCAGGAATTGTTCATCTGGGCCTTCAGATATCAATCTGATATTGCGATGATCTTTCTCAAAATCAATAGGAAGCAGTCCTTGAGCCGATTGTCCATTTTTACTTCCTATACTGCATTTTTGCCAATGATTGCAAATGAAGACAGGACAACATAAGTTTGTCTAGGGAAGATATGATATTACAGCACACCATCTCATCTTCTATCATTTCTTACCAAAATTGCAATTTTATTCAGCACATGTAGTCCAGTGTAATTTGTTTTTTCCAGGTGAGGATTCAAGTTTGATTGTATTAATTGGAATCACAGAAGTGCCAAGAAAACAGTCCTGGTTCCTTTACGGATGCCATCATTCTTCTCACTTTGATTGTGAAAACAGTAAATGCGTATTTAACAGTAAGTGGAGCAATTTAAACAGAAATTTAACAACAGAGGATGGGTAAAAGGGATCTGAACTGGATTTTACTACCGAAAGTTTCCCAGAGATGCCATTAATTTAGTTTTTAGAATACTGGTCAAGGCAATTCACTCTGTAGGATTACAGAGTTGGTTGGTATGACACCTTTGCAGATCAAATTGACAATTTCACAATTTTAAAATAAGATTGTCATGGCAACTATTTTTGTTGCATGAAATTGTATGTTTGTGTGTTTATGTCATGCATTTCATAAATGAATGCTTGTCTGGCCTTGTATATCTGAAGCCATTTGTCTTTGTTGTCATTGAAACAATGCTGTTTTCCAATTGAAGTCGGCCTTGTACCCTATCAGCACTCAAGGAAATATTACTTTACTAATTGTTTTAGTAAAAGCACTTATCAAAATTGTGCGTTGTCTTCATGTATTTTCTGGTTGCTCTCAATATTTGCCATGGTGAATACCAAGGTTGAATTGATCATAGGTGACATAATTGTTGGGTTATTTGAATGGGATGTTTCTCAATCATGACGATAACTCTTGTTTTCTCTCACAAGTGATGATCTTGTCCAAGATGACAAAGATTGTTGACAGGGATTTAGTTGGTTCATGGGTACTCGAAGTGAGAGTATCGATGAAGCTATTAGTTTAGAAAAAATCTAGGAAAAAACTTATTATCACAGGATCAGCGTTGATATGAAGATCATTTTTGGTTATTTTGGTTACGGTATGTTCGTTAGGAAGGTAGACTTCCATTTTAGGGTCGGTCTACTTAATTCCCCTCATGGTAGGCTAATTGGGAGTTCAATGTTCATTTTTGGTAGGTCTCATTTATTCCCATTGATCTCAGTAATTATTTTCATACCATTCTCTGCAAACTTTATAGTTTGCATTGGTTTATAGGGATTCTGGATCATTAGAATTCCACTAGGTGTGTGTTTTCTGAGTTTAGGGTCTTTTGAAGAGGGGAAGGGAAAACTGATTATGAATGAATAGATTAGATGGGTTGGGAAGGCATTGTTGCTTGGTGGTTGCTCCATGTCTTTGGAGGTTGATAGGAAAATGAAGTGAAGACTTTTTGGGATGCTACCTCTTGTTGATGAAGAAGATTGAGAAACGGACTAAAAAAGGGAAACGTCTGTAATTGTTAAAGGAATTGATACTTGTACAAAGGAAGAAGAGTATTGAGATGACTTTCCGTAGGATCCTAGTCATATTTGTGGTAGGAAAGGCAATCCTCATGATCGGTTATAGATCTAGGGTTT
The DNA here is from genome assembly GCA_001517045.1 of Pseudotsuga menziesii. Classification (NCBI taxonomy): domain Eukaryota; kingdom Viridiplantae; phylum Streptophyta; class Pinopsida; order Pinales; family Pinaceae; genus Pseudotsuga; species Pseudotsuga menziesii. The sequence continues at coordinate 629,112 of LPNX010855858.1, forward strand.
TGCATAGAGATGACATCGATTTGATCTAAATAAGCAAGAAGCCAAGTAGTGGAGAATATTTTGTTGCTTTGTTGTCACGTAACAAACACAAATCCTTACCTTGCCATGTATAAAAGTAATTACATGTTATTATTACTTGCAATTAATACAAAAATGAGGAATTGTTGATTTGAGTAAACGAATTGGTGATGAGTTTATAACAATATAATTAGAATATAAGATGATAAAGGATAACACTAAAATGCGTTATTTTAGGGATCGTTGTCAAGGGCTATTGTCACATATTTTTGCTTAAATAAATAAACCAATTGAAAAGGTCATCTCAACATGACAACATTCGTTTACTAATCAAGTCATAACATGAAAAACACCGCTTCAACAAAGATGAATGAATTAGATTTTGTGAATGCCATACTTGTTAGAACCACAACAGTGGCTATCCCCAAACTTTGTGAATAAATATTTGAACCACAACAGTTGCATATTTGAATAAATATCAACTTGGTGTGAATACGAATACTCTATTGGCTATTAAGGGTGGGGAGATCTATATTAAGCATTCTAGATTCTTGGAGAGAATTCCAATTCGAAAGGTCCATTTTTAGAAGTCCCACCTAACAATGAGATGTTTGTATAGATTTGAAAGAGAACACCGCATATGTTTGACAAACCAAACGAAGTTAAATGTAACCTATTTAATTACTAAACCAAATTTATATGTCCTTCATTGGTAGTGTCCTTTGAAGAACCCCGCCATGATTTCCAGAACTTCCATGATCTCCACACTATACAATCTCTTCCTCTTGTGCTGTAGACATTGAGAAGAATCGATTATGTGAACAATCTAGTAGTAAGTAGTTAAAGCATCTCCATATTGGCCAACTTCAACAAATACATCTAATCTTTTTTCCCTATTTTCAACTAGTGTTGAGTTTTGTTAATTTATTTTATTGTGTTCAACCCAAAGTGCTTAAAATTATTTTTATCATCAACCTTACAACATTGCAACTTGTATCAAGAAGATTTTACCTACTCTTTTTAAACAATAAATTGCTTTTAAAAGTTAGGGATCAACTATGAAAGCTATAGTAATGCTAAACAATAGGTTATTATACTAATTCATGCATTTTTTTACCATCACAACAAAGTAAGGATCTATACACCAAAACACCATTAATGTGACCATCATCTTCTCTAGGTATTTAACATCCCACTAGGTTTAGGTTGTCGAAGATTTGAGGACAATTGGTGCTTCCCAATTAACTATTATAACTCATCTTGGGCCTAAACTAAAATAGACTTGGGACCTCCTATATATTTTCTATTAATTCCAGAGCTTTAATAGGGAGTGATATTAGTAGGATTATTCGCGAGTTGTATTACATATTCATATGTGAAAACGACCGTGAGGTTGGTGAAAATGGGTTGCTTCATAACTTCCTCTAGGGTTTGATTCCTCAAAAGAGTGGAGTATGTGATCCTTAAAGGTTGGCCATTGACACTCTTCTTGCTTTTGTAGAGACCTTTGTTAATCCATTAGTTCAATTATCACCATCTAATGTAGAATGTGCTCATTAACACATGAAAATTAGACAATTACTTTTTGGATTCAAATTTGTTTTAGGTTACATATGGGTTGTTCCCAGTGCTTTCTAAGTGGATTATCACTTCTCTAAAGGTTGTGTGCTTTACTTATTTCAAGTTGGCTTTCTTAATAAGCCATTCCCATACAAGTGCTGCCCTTGAGATGCAAGTATCTCGAACACAATTTTATAATAGTTAATGAGTTCAATGAAAATGATATTCCATACATCCATTTAATAAATATCTTGAGAATTTTGGTTATAGGTTTATCATTCATGACTTAGACATGGGATGTCTCCCCTAAAAAGTTGGGGAGGTCACGACTGCGATTCTCTTGATCCCATGGGGGTTAGGCTTCATATTCAAAGTCTATGGTTTATACTCTTTACCATCCATGGATCATGATGCAGTAATCAAAGGGTCTTCTACAACGTTGCTCATTGGAAAAAGGCTTCTCTATGACCTTGGATAGTTGAATATTCATTTTGGTTCCCTCTTCCCTTCTAGGGGTTTGTTTCATTTTTTCTAGATATAAAGTTGATATTTATTATCTCATCTCTTTGCTTTGTAAATATAAGCCTAATAGTAGGACAATTTTAGACTATTTTTAATTGATTTTGATGTATGTTTATATTGTTGATAATATATGCTGAATGAATTTTGTTTAATTTTTCATAGTATGGCTATTATGGTGACTACCACAAATAATTAAATGTCCAGGGCCACTTTGAAAGGAAGAGGACACATTGAGTAATTTAAACTATTGGATAGTTGCATCAACCATCACTAACCTCCATTTGTAAGTATAATCTCTTATGCCCAAATTTGCATAGTTATTAGATTCAAAAACACAAATATATGGGTATCAAATTGCTCTTTTTTAGTAAACAACCTAGATGGATGAAAGGAAAATATTAGAAATGGACATTCATCTTTTTGTTGACAAAGTGTGAATTTTATATATATCTATTAATATTTTTGAGAATAGTTTCCATTTACTCTTATTAAGACCATACCAAAATTAATTTTTTACCAATCCACATTAACTAAGCTTTGCCAAAAATTGTCCAAGAAAACAGACGTCACATGTATTTGCATAATAGATCCTATATTCATATGAAAAATACCATTTAGAGTAACATATATTTATACCAAGTGCTCCTTTGAGTTGGTTGAAATTGGTGTTTCTCACCTTTGGATGCGATTGGCTTATGTAGATGGAACATGTTCATGATTATCTACAAAGAATCAATGTTCTAGAAGTTGAAACTAGAGTTTGTGAGTGATCCAATTTAGCTTAAAAGAACATAACAAAATGAAGTTTTAGTAAAAAATGTAGATGTCAAATATGCAAAGTTTGCTCCTATATTTTATTTTTGATTGCAAGGAAAACCTTGTGGGGAGACCCATGGACCCATTTTCAGGGATGACATCCCTGGTTAATTTGTGGATGTAGATTAGTGTGCCTATCCTAGGGTAATTAACCATCTACTAGTAATAAACATAAACATTGAGACACTAAATAGTCTCTTGAGTCTAAAGAAACAATATGCTACATACCACTGATCATTATCTATCTCACTCCCGAATGAGATCTGTATCATGAAATATATTCCCCCCCTTTAGCTTGGAATACCTTTGTTGGTTCAAAGTCAAGTTGTAGGCACCCAAATAGATCTTAAAACTAGTTTTCAATATGGAATTTGTGTTTAGTATGGTTCACGCATTGGCTTGGTGCTTGTGAGAGTTGGTTTGACATGTTTTGGTTGCGGTTCAGTTTGTTTTAATATGCTAGGCAATGATGAGTTTCCTTGTTAAAGGTTTACTTAGTCATCCTCTTCTCATATATTAGAAAGGTACTTGTAATACAAGAGTTGTGGGCAAACTTGTCATGAAGTCCATGGAGAGTGCTTATCAAAACCCTTATTAAGTGTATGTAATGATAAGCAATTGCTCATGTAGTGCACAATCATGTGTATCTACGAGCATTGGTTAATAGAAATACATTTGCAGTTTAACCATTATGTTCTCCACATTGAAGTGATCTAACAACCCTTTATGATGTGCCTTCCAAATCAACCTCTTAGAAGTCCATCTTGGAGGTGAATGCTAGAAACTTGTTTAATTGCAAGCAATTCTTGATATGTACGACGGATGTTAGGATCATTGATATATAAGTGGTGCAATTGAAGACATGTATACAAGTGTTGAGGTTCATGATCAATGTAACAATTGGAGTTTGACTCAATCAATGTACAACTTGATTGGCTTTACATATTCTTGTACTAGATGTTTAGATGTAATTGTTGAAGGTCATTCTACAGCTTGCCCTAAACCAACATCAATTGGAGAAACCCATGGAATGTATTGGTGATTGTCTTCTTTCTCAAAATGTAGTTCCATTGTTAATAGGTATGTAGTATATAATATAACTTCTTTTAATATGCATAGTATTTGTGAGTCGTGTTTGAGAGTATTTGATTATGGTAAGTAACTAAGTGTCCATGCTAAGTAAGGATGTCACTATTGCATACTCTATGAGCTTATGTCTTGATATTGAACTATACTAGATATACAAAAATATGAGAATATTGGTCAAGTATATTCAAGGCTTGAAATACTTTATGTTGTTCCTTTATTCATGTGAAATTTGCTTTGGAACCTCCTATCTTAACTTGAATTAAGAGACAAGCAATGTGGTAGAACTCTAACATGACATCCAATAGAAATTGTGATGTCACAATATGTTGTAGAGCTCCTCATTGTTTGTGGGGTCTACCATTCATCTATCTCTTGGATACAAATTCTCTTCATCCTCGTCCACGCTGTACCCTAGGAAATGCATTAGATAAATACCAATCGAGTAGTTTTGCCTTATCGTCGCGCTGGTGAATGACACAAGCTTCTTAATCTATTTTCCACAAGGGCCAGTGCATACTTATTGTTTGTGCTCGCTATTAGAATTTGAATGCCATTTAGATCTTCAAGCAGATGGTTGTAATAATGTTTGCAGTAAATGGAGAATGAAGATACAAAATGAAGAAAACAAACCACACAAGAAACGAACTCCCAGATGTCCAACCAATTCAATCAATCAGCGATAGCTAGTTAACTCAATCCAACTGAGTGTTGTAGGTGGGCAAAGACGCCAACTCCACATGCAACCATGCATTATCCATGCAAGGCATGCGTTAGCTAACTGATTGTGAACTAACTGAAAGTAATAGGGGGCTAACTGAGACTAACTAGTACTAACTCCAAGTAACTGAAGCAGGTTGGTGTCGGGACTCCCAGTGGCTTCTAAAATATAGGGATTGGTCTAGGATGCGCCCAAACTGATGGATGCACATGCAGTAAGTGGCAATTAACCTCTAGCAGTGTTCCCCAGACTCTAGTGATTGGTACATGTGGCCCCATTAGGGCAAGTAGACCCTATTGTACTAGTGGACCCAATTAATTAATTAAGGTTCCTAAGTTTGACAAAATTAATCCAATAGACCGTATGGTCAAGAAATGATTAATAATCCTAACTTAGACAATTGTGGGCCTTGGTAGCAAGACCATAGGTCACCCAATATACAATCTTAAAGGACAGTAAAAAATGTTGCTTAATACAACTGAGGAAGCAAGGGAAACCTTATGGAAAATCCCCCCCACCTCCCCTCAAAATATAAGCAGGAAATAACAAACTGCAACCTATCTTTATAAGAAAGAAGCTTTCCTCCTTAGAAAAATAACTTAAGCAAAAAAACACTGCTGCAAATTTGCGGCCCTATGCGACAGCATGGTCCATCAGTGGGCCTCTCAATGTACTTTTGAATTGATGACTCTATTCGTCTCTTTTGGATGGTGAAGATAAGGAATGATCAAATTTCTACTTCTGTGGGCCATGTAGTTGATCATTCTCCTTCATCAAGTAGCATCGACCTGGAACTTTGCTGCACCATTCTATAGAGAACGAATTTGTGAAAGATAGTGAAGCATGCTCATTCTGATACTAGGACCTTGTTCTTCTTTCGTATTTTGGAATTCCAACACCACTTCTAACTGCATCAAGAAGCTTTTGAGCCCATCTGGGTGTAGGCTTTTGATTAGGAATGGGTATTGAATCTGGATCTAGAATCTCTTGAGATTCAGTCTCAATAAAAGGGTCATGCTGTATGTGATCTTCTTCATTTGAATCTAAAACCTGTAGCACATCATCATCATCAAAAATAGGTGGAGAAATAGTTATACATTCCTGTGCAATTGCTCAATAGTCTCGAAAATTCTGGGATGTAAAGATACCATTTCATTCTCCAGAATGAGTCCTCGAAGCTCATCTTGTTTGTTAAACAAGCTATCAAGCTTCTCCCAGACTTCTCTGGGTGTCCTCAAGCCTTCTAGGTGGAAGAGGAGATCTTTGGATATATAAGTACATAAGTACCTGAATGCTTCATCACAACGGTTCAGAAACTTGTTCCTTTCAATTGGGTGATGAGGCTTAGGCTCCCATCCATGTATGATCCTGCGGTAACCATGCTTGCGCAAGGCCAACTGCATATCAATCCTCCAATCATGATAATTGGAAGTTGTGAGGATCTGTGGTTCAGGAGTTTGAGAACTCATAATTGTTTTGTCTTAAAGTACTACAAACCTTCACACAAGCTACGTAGTACTTGTGAATTTCACTGCAATATTAACTGTTAGAATCATGCTTTTCCTCTTGGCATGAACATGTTTTCAGGGTCCGTCATGCCCTCTCCGTTGCTCTGAATAAATCCAGAGCTAGCAAATCATCATAGGGGACTTTTGTGGAAACCTAGCTGCTTCTGATGTTCGATGGGGAGAAACAAGCATGGAATGTGCTTGAGAAGGCTCTGATACCATATTAAAATTTGAATGCCATTTAGATCTTCAAGTAGATAGTTCTAATAATGTTTGCAGTAAATGGAAAATGAAGATACAAACTGAGCAAAACAAACCATACAGGAAACAAACAAGTATTGCTTAGGAATTTGCAGTATCATTCACAATAACAAATTTGGTGTACAATAGTTTACAAATAGGAAGAATTCGAATGCATTAGGGAGCTATTTGAATCTACCATGTGGATCTGATTGTATCTAATTGAATCTCTAACTCGTGGTGTCTCAATCAATATCAGAGTCCAAAATCAACTCCTAAATGTCCAACCAACTCAATCAATCAATGATAGCTAGTTAACTCAGTCCAAGTGAGTGTGGTAGGTGGGAAAAGGTGCCTACTCCACATGCAGCCATGCATTATCCATGCAAGGCATGCGCTGCCTAATTGATTGTGAACTAACTGAAAGTAACTAGGGGTTAATTGAGACTAACTAGTACTAACTTTAACTAACTGAAGTAGGTTGGTGTCGGGACTCCCAGTGGCTCTTAAAATGTAGGGATTGGTCTAGGAAGCGCCCAAACTGATGCATGCACATGCAGTAAGTGGCAATTAACCTCTAGCAGTGTTCTCCACACTCTAATGGCTGGTACATGTGGCCCCATGAGGCCAAGTGGACCCAATTGTACTAGTTGACCCAATTAATTAATTAAGGTTCCTAAGTTAGGCAAAATTAATCTAATAGACAATATGGTCAAGGGAGGATTATATGGTTAAAAGATGCCAACCATCAACCTCATCATGTTTCATATGCATTTGTCATGTTGAATGACACGACTAACCATTCAAAGAGTCATTCCTTATATTTGAGTGGTGAAATACATAACAACTTTGAGCTAGTGTAGAAAGGCATCCCTTATGTGGATTGGGTACTGCTACTTGACAATGATATTTTTCGGTGCTTTGCGATAAACATTGGGAAATCATGTATCTTCCAAAACCAACACATTTGGCTTCTCTTTATTTGGGTACCGCTTCTTTGTGTTAGCTCATGAATTTGTTGCTTCTCTTCATTCTCCATAATAGTGTCTACACTACCATTGGTGAGATGATTACTTAATGTCAAATCTATTGTGTTTCACTTGATCGAGTAGAGATACCCTCGATGATGGTTGTGATGATCTTCCTTTTGTTCTTTGGATTTGTCCATAAAGAGAAAAAGTTGCTTGATTTGAGAAAATAACTTCCCACATTGCTTAACAATCATTGAAGAAACCATGGTAACATGGGTTAACTATGTTATCTTGCAACGTTGATATTTCAAGGTGATAATGACAAACAACATGACAGTTTCACATACAAAGATGACCAGGTAAACATAACAAAATTAAAGTAGGGCTAGATCACATAGTAAAATGTCTTTGAAGCCTTGACTTTGTATAAGAGGCAATGATGTTGATCAACATAAAGGACTCGTTGTTTCAATCAACTAGTGGTGTATCGGTGAGGTTAGGGCATTCTTGGAAGCTTCTTTCTTTTGAAATCTATGGTTGGGATTAATTTGTTTTTGCCATATTTGTGTGGTGGAATTCACAACGCTTGGTTCCATGTCATTGATATGCTTTCCTTGTCCATGATGTCTAAGGGTTTTGGTGGGCATTTTCTCATGTGGAAGCAAAACCACTTGTGTGTTTCCTTTGGCTCCCCAACCTTCCTTCCATGTGGCTTTTACCGTTGCTTAGTAGGTTGGGCATCTTTTCCTTTCCCTTTATTGTTGTTTCGATTGATGAGATGCCTAAGAAATCATCCCATTGTGGATCTAGGCTTGTTGTGATATTTGAGAACTTTGTACCACACGAAATGCATAATATGCAATTTTCTAAATCGAGTATGGAAGGCCTTGGTGCGCTCTTATGTAGTGCCCCCAAGTGAGCTCTTGCATGCCTCGAACATTTTAGAGTTGTGTGGTGTGATTCCCAACCATGTTTCACACGAGGACGACATTTCATGGGTGTGAAGCTAATCCTTTCCCCATTAGAAATGTTATTAACAAAGATATGTCCTTCTAGTTCATCTCAACATTTATGTAAAGCATGTGCGTCTATTCTACATTCAAATATAGATATAATAAGTTGACTTGTACCTTAAATTGCATCTTTTTGTCAAAAGCATTGCTTATAGTTGCATCCTTGGGTGTTGGGATTCATTGCAGAATTTGGGTAAATTTGTGTATCATCATGTTTCAATGCTCCACAAGTGTTTCCTTAATCAACGAATTGATAAGATTCCTTGTTTTGCTATTTGAGGTGGTTTGTGTGTATGCGGGAATTTACTATGGACAATGAACAAAATAAACACAATATTGCAATGGAAATAATTTCTATTAATCAACAAATAGCGAAAGAATATGAAATACACAACGATGAAGAATATTGGTAGCAATCTTTATGACTCAATTACACATTACACAGATGGAAATATCTTAACAACTTTGTTGGACTATGAAGTCACATAAATCACTTTCCCCATGTTATGGATCCCTTAACTCGCCACCCCCTCCGTGTAAAGTGCTCAAAACTAGTTGAGAGATAGAGATTGTAAGATTAAGGCTCTATTTTGAGATGGCCTTAATTGGTTACCGAGATCAAAGACGTTGTAGGACAAAATAATGGCTAGCTCGTTGATGGTTATTGAGTCATTTTTTATCAACATATTTGAATAATATCAAGTCACGGCTTTGCTTTGCAACCTTTTAGATTTGTGTGATGTTCAATGTCGTGGAGTGAAAATAAGGCATTTTATGTTGTGTTAAATGGCCTTTGAGATCAAGGGTGTGTTGTTTGTAGAGTAGATGAGAAGAATGCTTACTTTAGTAACTTAGATTGCTAACTTCCTCAGAAAGAATAAAAGGTAAGGGGACCAAAGGAGAAGAACTTTTAGAATTTGGGGGATGGTGTGAGGATTACTTGAAGAGCCAATATTAAGGTTCACGGAAGCCCAAGAAGGGATAAATTCGAGTGTCAATTTTACATGGCAATAATATATTGGTAAACATAATGTTTTTGCACAACTTCAAGTATACACATTGAGTATACTTGCTCAATGCGTTGTGGTGGATTAAATCAGGGTATTACTACACATTTTTATAAGAAAGAAATGGATCACTTTTAATCAAATGACAAATGAGAGAAATATTTCTCTCTGTGTCGATCATTGTCATCATATTGCCAAGGCATGTCAACATTTTGAGTGAGTATCAATAGAATTAATTATGTAGATCCTCTCATTGACTCGATTCATTCATTATTCTTTGACACATTCCACCAACCTAACCTCAACTTCACATCCAATATTAGTTAACAATGGTTGCTAATGTACTTGACGTATAGACAATTCACCAAACTTTCATATATTAATTATCAAAGGATACACTAGCCCTATATTATAAATTTTATTAGCTCAAAAATGTTTTTTCACAACTTAAAGTGGAGTATACTTGCTCAATGAGTCGTGGTGGATCAAATCAGGGTATCTCTACACATTTTTATAAGAAAGAAATGGATCTCTTCTAGCCAAATGGTAAATGAAAGAAATATTTTTGTAGGTGTCACCATATTGCCAAGGCATGCCAACATTTTGTGTGAGTATCAATAGAATTAATTAGGTCGATCCTCTCGATTCTTTCATTATTATTTGACGCAATCCATTAACCCCACCTAAACTTTGACATATGAAAACTCAACTTGATATCCAATATGAGGTAACAAATAGTTGCTTGTGTGAAGAAATTTGGTTTGATGCTTACAAGGTAATCTCTAAGTTGAGAAGATAATGATTGTATATTTATTGGATATGTTGTTGCAGGGATACAAACTATTTGACCATCATATTTGGTTGTAGAGATGTAGTTTTCAATGAAAAGGTGATAAAATCTCTAGACATGCATGTGCTGCTGGATCAACTTTCAATGTTGACAACTACTTTTGCGGATTGGTGCAATTTATTGAAATTTCCCAGGATTGTTGTGATTTATGTCATAGACAATGGGGAAATGATAATTGGGCCTAGAACTTCTAAACCAAAAGTTCATGTCCCGTATGTGTTTATCTTTTATGTGTTTTTTTACATTTTGTACCTTTATGCAAATAAAACCACAAGTTCATGTCCCTTATGTGGTTATCTTTTATGTGCTTCTTTACACTTTGTAATATGTACTTTTTGAATGAAATGCAAATGAAACTTGTAAACCAACCAAAATATACTCTAGGAAACATATCTCTAAGTAAAATTCCTAGAATAGTGTTCTAAATGATAAAACAAAGGAGAAGAAAACAGTGCCCACAACGATTAACTTTATGTTATTATGAACTTATCTTATATAAATTATTACAACAAAGGGAATTTATGTTTACAAAGCTAACCAAACCATCCATGCCTTTGAAAACATGACAAATGAAACAAATCTTGGTTTTATTATTTTGAAGATGGTTATCTTTTTCTTTTGAAATGTAGAGTCTAGTGTAACTAAGGCCTATTTATATTCTTTATCATTGTTTAGGTTAGTTGGGGAGCATCATTGCAACTTGCTTTTGTAACTAATGTTTTAGAGTGTTCCACACTAATCACAAAAGTGCCATAAATAATGAAATTAGGCACACACACCCAAATGTATCAACATTGTTTTACATATGTACACATGGAATTTGATTGTTTTATGTTACACCATTCTCTACACCTGATACATTGTAGGTTTCATCATGTTTCATTCATTTCCCATTTTTTAATGGACTTTTCCTCTTATCTATTGCTTAATGAGTATAGAGCAGGGTTTAATCATCAAACCTTGGCTCCAACATCTCATTCGGTGAGACCCTATCCATAACATTCAAGATGCCCCAAAAGCTCCTAGAAATCACCTCTAAGACAAGAAAGTACAAAGCTGAAGAGCAAGGAGAGAGAGAGAGAGATAGAGAGAGAGATACATGCCTCGTAAGACATGTGTGCTCCACTAGTTCCACTCCCCTTGCATGAACATTGTTGTAGTATGGGCTTTCCACCACTGAAATACATGCCTCCATTCAAGCATCCATGTTGCCCCATGGTGTGTAAGGGTCAATGTCGTTGTCTTGAATGCTAAATGCTCCTCTAATGCTAGCCATTTTTTAAGGAAGCAAGCTCTCCCATTTTGCCAACATGTAGAATGCCATCAAGTTTTTTGAATATCTACTATGCCACAAGGAAGAATGCCATTTAAGAACCCGTTTGAGCTCAACTAATCACTAAGCAAGCCACTGTAAATGTACAAGTCCATGACATGCCACCTAGGGGCTAATCATACATCGTGTAGCCAAAACATGGTGAAAACGCATTCAAAGTAACCTTGAAATCCAAGCGTTTAAATGTGCAAGTCCATGACATGTCATATAGGGGCTAATCATACATCGTGTAGCTCAAACATGGTGAAAACACATTCAAAGTGACCTCGAAAGCCAACTGTGTTTATGTACATATTCTCGATGGAAACAAAAGACTATACATAATCACAAAAAATGCTTATTTTTTATCTATCCTTTAAAATTAAGCACAAGAACAACATTTATGGACACTATACAAAGCTACATGGCAATCCCAAAAATTATTGTAAGTGATGGGCATTCACTTTTTACTGGTACTTTATGGAATCTTATTTTGTGATTGGCGACTAAGCTAGTTGACAATACCTACTGATTACACCTAGACAAAAACCAATGATCATCAATGAAAGCTCAAAGGGATATCTTCATTGCTTTGCATAAAAAAACGAACATACACATTGGCTTAAGTGGTTACCGTTGGTAGAATGTTGGTATCATGCATCCCTCTATACCTTGGACAAAATGTCTTTATTTATGGATTTTTATGGGTATCATACCGCTATTAAAAAAAATACCATGAAATTCAAGTGGTAGAAGATCACATTCAACGTTAAATAGAAGTGCTCCTATAATTAAAAATAATTTAGCCATAGCATAAAACATAATGAAACAGTAAGATCAACATTGTCATTGTTTTGAAAGACATTTCAAGGAAGGAGATTGAGTATTTCCAAGGCTTGATGTTGTAGAGTTGAATTTCTTGTGGCCTTAGAAATTGTCGAAGAAACTTGGTAATATGGCTTATAGGTTGGTATCATGGTAGTATGGTCTTGTTTCCATCACTAAGTAAGTTACCTCGTATTTATGAAATGCTTGTAAATTGAACTAGGAAGAGATCTCATGACATGAGTAAAAATGACTTTAAGAGGAAGACATGTTGATTTATGAAGGAAATATTGAAAATTCAATTATGTATGCAATTAGAGGCAAGGCCCACACCAAGGGTTTTCATTGTTCAAGAAGGGACTCTAAGGTCAGTTATGCAAGTTATAGGAAAGTCTGCATAAATGCTAAATGCTCCTTCAATGCAGGGCACTTTCAAAGGAACCAACCTTCTCATTTACCCAACATGTAGATTGTCAGCAAATTGTTTGTAGATCTCCAACATCCCAAGGAAGAGTCTTGCAAGTACCTCAAGCAATTATTGAATAAGACAACTAATGAGCAAATTTGTGGCACATCATTCATGGGTTTATCATACACAAGGCTCCTCCTGAAACATGGAGAAAGCACTTTCAAAGTAGCTTCGATATCCAAATGCGTTTATGTAATTATTCCTAGTGTAAACAAAGGATTATATCATAGCTACACACAATGTTAAGTAGAGGACATTATGGATTTCTAAAACCATAACACAAAATCAAGCAAGAATTTTCTTGTGAAGGTCTTAAAATAGAGGTTCAAAAGCTTATGACATAATGTGTAGTTCCCAACAAATCATAACAGAAAAAAGATAAAACAGTAGCACTATCCATTGTATATACCTAGCCAAAGTTGTGAAGAAGCATGGATGGAATTGATCACTTGTGCGAAAATCAAAATGGAAAATGCCATCATGATACTGGTGGATAGAATCACAAAGTATGCTTGTTTTTACCTAACAACTAACAACACTTACGGATATTGGATGGAGGCTATGTTGCAATCCCAATTTTATTGTAACTGATGGGGGTCCATATTTCATTAGTACATTTTGGATAATTATTTTGTGACTGGGGACCAACTCCTACCAATTAGACTTGGGCGAGAAATCAATGATCATGAATTAATGCATGGAGGGATAAGGGGATGAGAACATTAACGAGAACTTCTCCAACAAATAAAAACAACTTAAGCATATCACAAAAAAAAGAAACAATAAGGAGATGAGCATTGTTGTGGAAGACATTTCTAAGGCTTGATGATGTAGATTTGAAGTTCTTTGGGCCTTAGAAACTATTGTAGAAAATTAGTAATATGGCTTATAGGTTGGTAGCATAGTAGTATGGCCTTGTTTCCATCATTGAGAATAAGTTGCCTTGCATTTATGAACCAAACTAGGAAGAGATTTTATGAGATGAGTAAAAATTCTTTTAAGAGGAACATAAGTCAATTAACTAGATATGCAACAAGAGGCAAGCCCAACTCCAAGGATTTTCATTGTCCAGGAAGGGACTCTAAGCCTCGTAGTGTAAGTTATTGGAAAGTCTACGTAAATGTCATTTGCTACTTTAAAGCAAGGCATTCTCCAAGGAAGCAACCTTCTCTTTTGGCCAGCATGTAGTTTGTCATCAAGTTTGTACATCTCAAAATCCCTAATGAAGAAAGTCTTGCAATACCCAATTGAGGACAAGCAATCATGAAATAACCCACCCCCAATGAGCATTGTTGTGACAGACCATCTAGGGGCTAATCATACAATAAAGGCTTCTCTTTAAGGCCAAACACTCCTCCAATTCAAGGCACTCTACAAGGAAGCAACCTTTATTTGTCCAAAAGGAGAATGCCACCAAGTTATCTAAATATTTGCAACACCCTACAGAATGATGTAATGCAAGCTCCCCATCGAGGTCAAGCAAATCACGAGATAGACCACTCTCAATGTGCAAATCAACGACGGGCTATAATGGGGCTAAGCATACTCCAAACGCTCCTTGTGAATGTCAAACACCCATCTAATGTAGGTCATTCTCCAAGGAAATAACCCCCGCCATTTGATCGACATGAAGAATGTCACCAAGTTGTCTAAAGATATCAAACTCCCTCTTGAATGCCAAATGCCAAATACTGCTCTTGAATGTGAAACAATTCTCCTCCATTACTCGTCATTCTCTAAGGAAGCACTCCCCCATTTGCACTAGGATGTAGAATGTCATCGTGTGGTTGGAAGATCTTCATGAAATGCCTATAAACCAAACTGAGAAGAAATCTCATGAGTTGTATATGCATTGCATATAGAACTAGAGGTAAACATCTCTCTAGGGGTTTTCATAGTCCATGAAGGGACAACCTTAATGTTAGGAATTCTATCACGAATCGAGACCATGATTGTAACACTAGTAGAAATTATGGTTATTTTAACGAATATACAAGTCAAAACAATGCATCTAGACAACAAAAGAAGAAGCTAATCTTGCTATCATTGAAACAAGGAAGGGTACGAGGTCGGTAGATGGTTGAAGATTCCAATCAGTGAGGAAGGAGGACCAAAGCAACAAGGTAAAACACAAAGATGGAGAGTATTTGTTGCTTGGTCTTATCTACCCATGGATGAGTATTTTCCATTTGTGACTTTAGTTCCTGTTAACTCATTCAAGGACATTAGTAATTCTAGTTGATGGATAGTGGATGGCGATGCATCATTTTAGAGAACGAGGACTAATCTTTATTTAGGCCATAAAATGAGCATGAAATTTTAGAACATAAAATTACTATAAGGAATGGTGTGAATATTTAAGTGGTATAGGATCAACCAAATCTAATAATGTGTATCTTTCACTTTAAATGTGCACAAAGTGGATATTAAGAAGACTTTGGCCTAATAACCTTGCTATCAACGATATTGGAGATGTTATAAGAGTTTTGATTTAGGTAAAGTTGATCATGATGAAAGCTTATATAAGTTCCTCGGTTTCTCCCAAACCAAGGCCACTCCATATTATGCCGATGTTGCTCATTCTATAAGTTGTGGTGTGTATGCACAAGGCACATGAATTATTAACAATTGTACCTCAAGTGATGACCACCCAGGCCAAGCAGAGTCCCAATCCTGCTTTATCTTAGGGAGGGTAACTCACAGCAGTTGTTGCTCCAATCTTTTCTTTCAACAGAGTCCTTAACCAGTCTTCTCACACACTCAATATGACTCATACGATGGGCCTTATACACATTCTTCAACACTCTTCATTGTAATCAATTCTCATTCTCTATCAATTTCATTTAGTTCACTATCAACCATTTGCACACTTTGTAAAACGCAGTTTGGAAAACCACCCGTAACTCATCAACCAAGCAATTTCTTGGAAACATGCTCACGAGTCACACAACAAACTCAATTCTGCACAAAACCCGGGTTGCAGAATTTTCAAATTCATCTTCGTTCCTTCGGAAAGTTAACCAGAAGTTCAATGACAATTTCCAGCAAACGCCTTCTAATCTTCTCTACATTTCTCCAACAGAACGATTTATGGATTTGTTATCAACACAAACTACTCCTCCAAAACACTCCACATGTGTCTTAATCTATGCTCTTCAGAGATTTACCACATAATGCATAATATTAACATATCCATTTGCAAACTCTACGTACTAAACTCAAAACAAAACACTCTGCTTTTCTTAACAACAGAACAATAGAAATTCTTCAATCGCCATCTCATTAGTTTCGACCTTGTTTCTCTTAACAATAGAACAATAGAACTTCTCCATTCACCTTCTCATTGGTTTCGACCTTGCATGTATGGCAAAACACTCTGTTCACCATCTTCCCAAACTATGAACGATATTTTGGTCTTTCCCTCTATCACTAGCATCATCATTACACAGTCAAATGCCCACTATGCCTTCTTTGGATTTATACAGAGAATGAACTTCCTATAAGTCATTCTCGAACCAGTATAAACTGGAACCAAATAAAATAATTATACCCAGCCATTTACCCATGAATTGGAATCACACAGTGATTCTACCCAATTCCAGTATTAGTTTCAGGCTCATACAGGCACTGAAACCTTGCAAGCCTTCCTCACACAGAAAAGGACTCTATTCTCTAGTTCATCAGAAATTTCTTAACCATATTACATACCGATTGCAAAAGAGACAACAATACGTCGAGCACTAATAAATCTCCTTATCATTAAGAAAGTAAATTGTACAAAAAATTCAAAAGATCATGACTTGCTCTGTCTATTGGCCTGCTTATCATCACTTGGCCATTCTCTCCTACCCCCTTCACTACTGCCCCGTAGGCTTACAAAAAATAGTTCGAAAACTAAGCTTCTCTAGCTCCTTAACAAATCCCTACAAACTTGCACTCGATTCCTAGATTTAAGCAATTGATTCTAAGAATAGAAATCATCCTCTATCTCTTTTAATGAAACACTCCTAAATCTTTTAAGCCCACTACGAATGATGCCACTAATTGTGGACATGTTTACATAATTCATGGACACCTAATTATGTGACTTGTTAACTAACTCACACCTCATCACTTCTAGAATTTTCTAAATTAACTGACAAACTATATCATTTACAATGAATTTACAAGTGAAACCCCTCTTTGGGTTAGTTCAAGACTCCAAGGTCTAACCAATTTAGAACTTTGTTAAAGAGAGCATAATGCTCCTGCATCAGACTCCCAAGGTAGGAAAAAAATCATGACCACCTAGTCATGTGCTTTCAGTCTTTGTCTCCCTGGATGCCAAACTTTTGTTTGCAACTGTTCATTAGCTTCACTATCATCATTTCTTGTTGAATGTAATATTCCATCCTTCCAAAGTTTGTGTTGTAGAGATCCATTGTCTTTTCCTTCATTATTCTTCACTTCCCAATCAACTCCACAGTGGTTTGTCTTTATCATTCTGTTGTAGCTCTTCTTAGGTACTTGCATTAGTTCCCATAGTTCATTTATGGCCTTTTCCAATTTAGTTTTATGCTGCAAACTAATTTTATTTTCCTTACTTTGCCACAACATTTTGTTGTTCTTTACCCATTCATCACTAAATTGTTGATTGTTTTCTTCAACTTCTTTGGCCTTTTCTTCTACTTTTACCCTTAAGTTTGCTCCATTTACTGTTGTAGACATTGTTGTAAACACTCTTAATTGCTGCAAACATTGTGCTAGACATTGCTCCAAATGTTGTCCCAGATATTGCTACCACCCTTACTTCCTTTATGCTCTTGTAAGCATCTCCCTCTGCAATATCCTTGTCATACTCTCTGCTTGCAAATTCTCCTCCAAAAAGTAATTTGTTTTCCCATTTTCTGATTGCAATAATATAATCAATTAGTACTCGTTGTATACTACTAAACTTAATCAAGGTTAGCAAACTAGTATCAACTCCTGTATCTTCCATAACATGAGACATTTCTCCCTCATAAATTACAACTTTGTCCTCTTGTTCAAATACTTTCAGCGAGTACTTGAAACATTTATTCTCTACTTGATTCCCTTCAAGTATTTCATCAATATGCTGCATTTTAGTGTCAACAAAACTCTTCTCTGCCTCTATCTTGACAATCTTCAGTAATTTCCATTGAATTCTTTGACTATCTCCATTAGTCAATTCAATTCTCGTCAGTCCTAAGACTGCTTCATCTTCAATTTGAGACACAATAGCCTCATCTTCATTCTTATGATTTCCTTCTTCATGGTCACTGGATAAAATTCCTTGAGACACTGTTTTATCTCTCTCTGTTGGGATAGAATTCTGATTCTCTGCTTTTGTGGCAGTCCCAAAGGTCTGTCCATCATTCATACTTTGGCCATCTAAACAAACCAAATCTTCTTTGTCCTCATCAAGAACAAATTCCCTCATACAAAACATGATTGTCTCACTGCCAATAAAATTGTTATCTTCATTAATTAAGGATTTTACAAACCCCTTCTGCTGCAATAACTTATCTTTTCCTTTGTCATTGCTTGACAACAATTCCATCTGTCTATCTAGACTAACTGAGTCCTTCACACTTTCATCTTTGCCTATGCACTCTTCACGACACTTCACCTCTTCATCAAAACTATTAAAGCATAGCTTATTTACCTGAGGTTTCTATTCACAATTAGACTCAAATTTCTCCAACAGGTTCTCCAACTATAAAATTTCCCTGTCAACTTCTTTAAGCATTGTATCTTCATTCTTGACATCTTCCTCTTCATTATGCCTTACTAGACAAACTTCAGCTTTACTTGAGACAACTCCAAAAGATAGATTGTCTTCTATACAACCTGCAAACACATTCAAATTGTCAGCATTAAACTCATAAGACCCAATGGTCTTATCTGGTGACTCAATCACCAAATATTTCTCTGGTTGTTCCAAGTCTTCTATAAGACTCGGAAAATCCTCAATGGTCTTCTTCTCACCTTTCTCAAGCATAGCTCTTGAATGCTTGATATCCTCCTTTTCTTCTTTCAGTTCTTGGCCATCATCATAAGCCAAGTACTCCTTGTTTTTAGTTTTCACAGTAGGCTGAAAACCATTACTTTCACTCAGCGGTGCATGTGCATATACATGAGACTCAACTGCCCCATTTTCTTCTAAAACAGAATTCAAGTTTTGCCCTCCTCCTTCATTCTTTATGACAATGTTATCAAATTGTATTTCCTCATTCATTGTACTTGCAAGCACACACAAAATATCCGTTTCAAAACATTGAGACCTCTTGGCCTCTCTTGAAGCTTCAGTGTTCAAGACTTTTGCCACACACTCACTTGTCTTGATTACCTCTTCCTCCCATTGAGCATTCACTAGTTTCTCTTTTCTTTTTTGTAGCTTATGCCACTTCAACTTTCTATTCACAAGAAAACCACATCTCTGGTCTTCTCCTTTCTGTTATAACAGCTCCATCATTACTTCCAGATGGACTTCTATCTCAGCCTTCTCCCTCTCATACTCTTTATCAGTCATTATTCTACATATGCCATTTTCCTTGGCATCTTATGTCTTCCTTTTGCGGATGCCTTCTGAACCTCTTCTATGACTCTTAATAGTCACCTTCTTGAGTTTCTTTCACCCTTTTATGAGTTGCACTAACCTCTACAATAACAGACCTCCCTACTACAACCTACCTCACCAAACCTTCTCTGTGCTTGGTCTTTTGGCAAGTATTGGTCCTCTTTCTGGAACCCTTTTGAGCACTTTTCTATGCTTCTTCTAGGCTTTCTCCCACAACTCATCTGCATAAGAACATAATTGTCCTCTTGTACTTCAATCCTCAGTTGAAATACTAGGTCCTTGGCCACACTTCACTCCCTCTTAGAAACCCTCACTAGTTTCCTTCATCATTGTCTTCAAAGACCATGATCGTCCTGCTAAGATGTCCTTACTAACTGCTGCTACCGCTTGCATACATACACTCCTCCCAAAGTAATTATCTTTGTCAATAAATTTATTGTTCATGCTACAAGCCTCTTCTATATTTGAGACAAGTACAACACTTGTTCTCAGTCCCAAGTCATCTCTTGGTGACTCTGCATCTTCTTGACTCTTCACACACATGCATATTCCTCCCAAGAACACATGCATATTATCTTATACAAACAAATGACAAAACCATAATCACTTACCAAACTTCCTCAATCTTGTCTGAGTTCTCCTTTGTTCTTCCCAAAGAACCTTTACTGCTTTGATACCAAAATTGATGACCACCCAGGCCAAGCACAGTGCCAATCCTGCTATATCTTAGGCAGGGTAACACATAACTACTCACAATAGTTGTTGCTCCAATCTTTTATTTCAACAAGGTCCTTAACCAGTCTTCTCCAACACTCGGTATGACTCATACGACATGCCTCATACACATTCTTCAACTCTCTTCAATGTAATCAATTCTCATTCTCTGTCAATTTCATTTAGTTCACTATCAACCATTCGCGCACTTTGTAAAACACAGTTTGGAAAACCACATGTAACTCTTCAACCAAACAATTTCTTGGAAAAATGCTCATGAGTCACACAACAAACTTAATTACTGCACAAAACCGAGGTCGCAAAATTTTCAAATTCGTCTTCGTTCCTTCAGAAAGTTAACCAAAAGTTCAATGACGGTTTCCGGCAAACGCCTTCTAATCTTCTCTGCATTTCTCCAACAGAACAATTTATGGATTTTTTATCAACACAAAGTACTCCTCCAAAACACTCCAAATGTGTCTTAATCTATGCTCTTCATAGATTTACCACATAACGTAGAATATTATCACATCCATTTGCCAACTCTACGTACTAAACTCAAAACAAAACACTTTGCTTCTCTTAACAATAGAACAATAGAAATTCTTTAGTCGCCTTCTCATTAGTTTCGACCTTGCTTCTCTTAAAAATAGAATAATAGAACTTCTTCATTCGCCTTCTCATTAGTTTCGACCTTGCATGTATGGCAAAACACTCTGTTCACCATCTTCCCAAACTCCGAATGATATTTTGGTCTTTCCCTCTATCACTAGCATCATCACTACTGCCCCGTAGGCTTACAAAAAATAGTTCGAAAACTGAGCTTCTCCAGCTCCTTAACAAATCCCTACAAACCTGTACTCAATTCCTAGATTTAAGCAATTGAGTCTAAGAATAGAAATCATCCTCTATCTCTTTTAATGAAACACTCCTAAATCTTTTAAGCCCACTTCGAATGATGCCTACAAAATTCTTCAGTCGCCTTCTCATTAGTTTCGACCTTGCTTCTCTTAACAATAGAACAATAGAACTTCTTCATTCGCCTTCTCATTAAATTTGACCTTGCATGTATGGCAAAACACTATGTTCACCATCTTACAAACTCTGAACGATATTTTGGTCTTTCCCTCTATCACTAGCATCATCATCACACAATCGAACGCCCACTATGACTTCTTTGGATTTCTACAGAGAATGAACTTCCTATAAGTCATTCTCGAACCAGTATCAACTGGAACCAAATAAAATAATTCTACCCAGCCATTTACCCATGAATTGGAATCACACAGTGATTCTACCCAATTCCAATATTAGTTTCAGGCTCATACAGGCACTGAAACCCTGCAAGCCTTCATCACACAGAAAAGGACTCTATTCACTAGTTCATCAGAAATTTCTCAACCATATTACATACAAATTGCGAAAGAGACAACAATACGCCCAACATTGATGAATCTCCTTATCATTAAGAAAGTAAACTATACAAAAACTTCAAAAGATCATGACCTACTCTATCTATTAGCATGCTTATCATCACTTGGCCATTCTCTCCTGCCCCCTTCACCACTGGCCTGTAGGCTTACAAAAAAATAGTTCGAAAACTGAGCTTCTCCAGCTCCTTAACTAATCCCTACAAACCTGCACTCGATTCCTAGATTTAAGCAATTGATTCTAAGAATAGAAATCATCCTCTATCTCTTTTAATGAAACAATCCTAAATATTTTGATCCCACTTCGAATGATGGCACTAATTGTGGACATGTTTACATAATTCATTGACACCTAACTCTATGACTTGTTAACTAACTCACACCTCATCACTTCTAGAATCTTCTAAATAAATTCACAAACTATATCATTGTACTCCTGCCCCCTTCACTACTGGCCTGTAGGCTTACAAAAAAACAGTTCGAAAACTGAGCTTCTCCAGCTCCTTAACTAATCCCTACAAACCTACACTCGATTCCTAGATTTAAGCAATTGATTCTAAGAATAGAAATCATCCTCTATCTCTTTTAATGAAACAATCCTAAATATTTTGATCCCACTTCGAATGATGGCACTAATTGTGGACATGTTTACATAATTCATTGACACCTAACTCTATGACTTGTTAACTAACTCACACCTCATCACTTCTAGAATCTTCTAAATAAACTCACAAACTATATCATTTACAATGAATTTACAAGTGAAACCCCTCTTTGGGTTAGTTCAAGACCCCATGGTCTAACCAATTTAGAACTTTGTTAAAGAGAGCATAATGCTCCTGCATCATCAAGTCTAGGTTAAACATAGTTAGAGTTTCTCCTAGTATCATCAAGTCTAGGTTAAACATAGTTAGAGTTTCTCCTAGTATTTCATCTTGAGAAAGTGTGTGAAAGATGTGCGCTAAGGAAGTGTCACGTGAAGATATTTGACAAATGGAAAGCATAGAGGGAAGAGTATCACTTGAAGCTAAGTCGATGGTGACATTGGAAGACAAATGAATAATCCTACAATAAAATGATCAAATCTTTGATAACTTCATTTTATCATTGCTTGGTTCTATTTAGGGAAGTGTTTGAAATATGGAAAGAATTGGAGTCTTGAAACATTAAAAAAATTCAAATCCTTAGTTGAGATGAATTTGAAAATTGTTATATTAAAATATGGGATGACTCCTTAAAGAATTTATTCCATAGGCATCACAACATTTGTGGTTGAAAGAATACATAGGGCCTTATTGGAAATAGTTGGGTGCATGTTATATTCAATGAGCAGGAAGTATAGATTTAAGGGTGAAGCAATGATATGTGGTGTACAAGGGCTAGTTGATTGTTGGGTGCATGTTGCTTTCAAAGGGCTTAAAATATAAATTTAAGGGTGAAGCAATCACATGTGTTGTATTCTAAATAAGGCTTCTAGTTAATTAGTAAGGGATGTTTTCCTCAAGAAAAATGGAGTCTTAGAAAAACTATAGTTACTTATTTTAGGTTGCTTGGTAACACTTTTATTTGGCACACATACCTCATGATAAAAGAGCCAAGCAAGTGTAATAAATGATTCTTTGTTGGATATAGTGATCACTGTAGGCCTACATGTATAATTCATAGATTATTGTTGTGTTTGTCTGCGTTGCTTTGTTCGATATAGTGACAATTGTAGGCCTACATGTATATTCAGACATCAATGTTGTTTTGTGTGCACAATTCTGTATATGGTTGAAGACTCATATCCTCGCCTTCACACATGTTACTCCCTCTATTAAGTTGGTTGGTTATGTCTATGATTATTATTTTGTTGCATTTAATGACGAAGATTGTTTGGATAATGATAATCTTATTAATGATACTTATAATGTTGGCTCTCATGAAATATGTAGTAATATAAATTTCCCATGCATGTTGTATATGTTAGTACCAGGTAAAGGTAATAATTTGGAGATTTAAGGGGTAAAGTAATTATCCTCTCATCTCTTACGTAATGGAAGCAAAAGATCTAATGAAGTATTTGTTAGGTAATAATTTGGAGATCTAAAGGGTAAAGTAATTATCATCTCATCTCTAACATAATGGAAACAAAAGATCTAATAAAGTATTTGAGAGCTAAAAGTAAATAAAAATGAGAAAATGCTACAAAGTCCTTTGTACATAAATGAAAAAACTTAGGATTTTAAAATGTATCTAAAATCAATTATACTTGAGATGAAAAAAGATAAAACAAAAGTAGTTGCATAGGGGTTCTCACAAAAATAAGAAATTGATTATGAATAATGCATTCTTATCTACAAATATTAACACCATAAGAAGTATACTTTTCCATTGCTAAATATTAATAATGTACTCTATACTTTCTCCATTTCGTCAACTTAGTGCTAATTGTGCATTGTGAAATGATGATACCCAGAAGGAAATTTATTGCAACAACCCGTTGGAAGAAAATCAAGTAGAAGACATCTTTATATGTTTCAACTTGTAATAAAAGCTCAGCCAAATCCGAAGCAAAAGCTCATCATTACATTATTGTGAGGACGAATAAATAAGTAGTATGGATCATTAGTGTTCGAAATAACGCTAGAAATAAGATGTGATGAAAAGAGTGCAATTAGTGGAAAATATCTTACATGGGATGACATTTTTGAATTGAAGTTTAGTAGAAGTGAAGAACATGGACAAATATATTCGTCAATTATTTAACAAATCCAAGGTTAATAAAGAAGTGATATATTCTTAGCATTATGAAAGTTGACATTGAGGAAAAATGTGTTGTAATGCTATCATGTTGCTTTTCTTTTGGATGCATTTTTGTTTAATGGCTCTAGCAGGATGTGTAAAATTGTTTAGTGCACTTATGTGATGTAAATTGTGTAAGTCTTAATGGCACCTTTGTAGAGGGGTTTGAGTAATTATTGTCTCATAGTAATCTTCTTATATGGTCTCAAATTTGGTGTATTCTAGGAAATTAGATATATCGTCTCACAATAGCTATTATATTTTAGTTGATATTTCCAGACACTTAGTTGTGTATAAATAGTGAAGATTAGAGATATAGAGGTATTCATGTTGATATTGAGATGTGTAAGTGTTATTATGGGTTCTAATGGTAATAGTAATTTTTTGAATATAAGCTTGGCCATACAATTGATTATGCTGTGTAAATTTTGTTGTTTGCTACAATTGATTATGCTTTGCTAAATTATTGCGTATACTAGTGGAATGCGCTAATGATTATGTAGATCCGCATAATTTATTTTCAAAGCCTTACATAAAATTGATATATGAAGATATTTTTGTTTCTCTAATCATAAGTACTGCATATTTTATCCTATAATATCTTGTAAATACGTTTTCTCTCTTTTTCTTTTGTATTTTTATATGCAATTCAAACCTATGAATATAACATGATATGTTTTCCATCATTGTAATTAATTTTGACCTATAAGTCTTTTGTAGTAATACGCTTTTTTAAATGGCATCCAATCCTTAGGAATATAATATGGCATGTTTTTCATTATTGTAATTCACATCAGTGTTTCGAGTGGAGTCCATAAATCAAGATCACTTGAAGGTGTTGAACTACAAGGATCAAGATCTTAGGAATATAATATAGCATGTTTTTCATTATTGTATTTCACATCTGCGTTTGGAGTGGAGTCCTGCATAAATCAAGATCACTTGAAGGTGTTGAACTGCAAGGATCGAGATCATTGTGGATGTTGATTTTTAGGCATGAATTTAGGAATTCAAATCCTTTCTTAATTTGTATTTTTTGTTCTTATTTTCAATGGGATTCAAACGCAAGGAAAATATCATGGTATGTGTATAATCATTGTATTTAATCTTGGTGTGTGGATTTTGATTTGTAGGCATGAATTTAGGAATTCAAATCCTCTCTTATTGTTGGATGAATTTCGATGTTAGGTTATATGTAACATGACACTAAAGATGGGTTTGATCAAATTTGAATTTATAATATCATATCATGTTTTTATTATTATTTATAACCCAAATTTAATTTATTTATTGCTTTTGTTGTATAGACCTGGAAGAAATGTATATTTGAATGTAGAAATTGCCACCTTTTTTATTAAAAGAATTAAGATAAAAACATAAATTCAAAGTATGATAAGTTAATATATTGAAAATATGTATTATTTATACTTTCTTACTTAACTCTTTCCAGAATCAACATTTCAAATTATGATCACTTTTTTTTGTTAGTAAGTATGGCCCTTTTCTATTACTCTTTATAACAAAACATAATACATACATACTTTTGACTCTTGAAACATGGAGTCAAGCCATGGTCTTTTAGCCAAGGATGGAAAAGTTACAAAACTGACCAAACAAAGTGTCTTAAAAACATAATACATACATACTTTTGACTATTGAAACATGGAGTCAAGCCATGGTCTTTTAGCCAAGGATGGAAAAGTTACAAAATTGACCAAACAAAGTGTCTTAAGAGTGTGAGGGTTTCCCAGCCTCTGAACAATGGCAACCTCGCTCTTCTAAAAGCCGTAAACATGAAAATAGACATAGAAAAGAGAGGACCCAATCAAAAGAGAACAAGAGAAGAGAATATGCCTTCCTGGTAGATTCTGCCTCATCTTCGTTGGCGTTGCTTGCTCTGTCGTCGTCGTTGCCCTTGGATCCTCGCTAAAGCAGAGGCTCTACCAGTTGCATCAAGCTTTGCATATGGACCAAACCCTTCTCTACATCCTCTTTCAAAGTGCTGACAATGATCCTAACCAAGTCTGCAAAGCTCTCTCTTTCATTCATGGAGTGAGGGAGGATGAATTTTAGCCTCCAATAATTTGACATAGTCACGCCGCGGCCAAGCTTGAGCCTGAACTCCCCAAAAATCTCATTCTCCATCATCGCAATGGACTTGCAGATGTGCTCTCGTGTTTCCTAGTTCAACAGAACCTCCCATTCCACCTCCTCGCCTCCCTCCCCATGCGTCGCCAAGCTTGGCACCGAACCGAGAAACCTAGTGGAGTGGCCTCGCTTGTGAAAATATTTATGCCTCCTGGCTCGACCTTGCTTGAGTCTGCTAACCAACGATTTTCTCATACCTGCGCGATAATGCTTATCCCAAACAAGCTTGAGAACGTTGAGTGTCATTCTCTTCCTTTGCTAATCACTCTAAAAGCTCCTCGTCTGCCATTGTAGTACCCCCTGATGATTGCACCAAGTTCGTAGCGGCATGGTTGAGGAATGGTGCAAGATCTTCACTAGTATAGAACCCACCAAGCTTTAGTTACTAGCCATATCCTTGGCATAACGCGAGATCTCCTCGACGTACCGCCCTCCTTCCTTCTTATCACTCCAAGGACCCTCTCACCTATCTTAAGCATGCGTGAGAGTGCGGGAAGGGCAGACAGCTATCGATGCATCATGTATCCTGCCTTTTGTCCTCCAGTTGTTGCTCACCCACATCCGGTACAAATTATGATCACTTAAACACTAATATAATTTTTAATAAACATTATCATATAGCATTCAATTCCAAATGTCGACCTTAATGTAGCTCTTAATAAACATCTATAACATTTAGATCCTAATATTACTATATTACTATTTTTTAAATTAAATTAATTAATTTATAATGAAAATAAACAATATAACTGAATGTGGGTTGTAGAGCATTGCATATTTAATCTTAACCTAAGTTGCAAATAAGGTAAAAAGTTTTACTAATATTTCAACCTGTGAATTGTGTGATAAATATCAACTATATTTAAACAGATGGGGATTCCACTGCAGTCTATATTTGGTGACTCTCTTGTCATTATCTCTTGGGTTAACAGACTCACATCTCTAAATGTCCCTTCTCTGAGTCATTGGTGTGATGACATACTTTCATTGCTGCAACTTGTTCCATTCGTGACCATTCAACATATTTTTTGTGAGCACAACCAGCAGGCTGATAGTCTCTCCAAGCAGGCTTTGTTGTTGGATTTGGGTTTCGGAAACTATTATGAATCATTGGATGGTATGATCATTGATCATGGAAATTATAAGTTTTTTTAGCTTGTGCCGAGCCTTATGCTCTTGCTTTCTTTTGGCACCATTTTGTGTTGATTTGATTTAGATCTTAGCTAACATGGAAGAGACTCTCAGCCTTCTTGTGTTGCTCAGGATTAGTTTGTTTTGTGGTCATCCTTGATTTCTATATCAACATTTTCTGACCTGTATAACAGGAATGATGAGAAAGTCTGCACTAGACAGACTCCATGCTACTCTGTCTCCTTGATTGGCTGATTGGATCTTAGATTTTCTTTGTTTATTTGTGGGATTCCTATTTGAGCATGTATATGCAAAAGATCGAGAAGCCCTCTATTGGTTGAATGTATATGATGTCCTTTGATTCAAATTGAATAACAAAGGCTGGTATTTTTTCCTCTGAAAACAAAAGAAAAGAAAGCATCACAAAAATAAATCAGAAAAGAAAAACATGGAAAGCAAAATACCCATTGAATTCACCATAATGTCATTTGTAACCAATAAATAATCATACAATCAAAGGATCTATTTATTTGATAACCTTCATTCATGGTTGGAAAAGAGAGGCATTGATTTGTTTCCTTAAATGTAGGGCTAAAATTTGTGAAAGACAATAAATTGTTTGAGCTAAATGTACAATGAAGGTAAAGGCCTTTAATCGTGATTGCGTAGAGACCATGTCATATTCTGGTTTAGACCTATTTATTTATAAATGTATATGTAATAATGAAATGTTTATGGGCCAAACATTGTCGTCTTAATAAAGAATGGTTGCACATTTTGTAAATGTGCATATCAATATACATATCAATATATTATATTAACACACTAATGGTTATGAGGAAAAGAAAGAGGGGTACGAGTAATGTCTAAGATCAAGGATAATACTATTTTATTTCTACTATCTTTGTTTCTAAATCTTTTATCCTTTGCATTATGATTATTAATATTGAGATTATTGTGGTGCCTAGTTGATATACAAATATAAATTATGATTTTTTGGCATGCAAGTTGATTCCACGTAAAGTATTCCTTGGGTTTTCTTCTTCGTCTAAAACATTGTTATAGTTTAGTTTCAAAGAGATTTTGTTATAATAATAATTGAGTTTAGGGGGTGTTTATTGAGATAATAAGGAAATTAATTATGTTGAATTTGCTTGGTTTGTAGTAGCATATATTTGCTAGTTATCTTGTGTTAGAGTACTAAAGAGAAGTGGGATAACGTGAGGGACTATTTAGTAGAGAAAGGGTTCTCATTTTTAGTGTTATACAAACTAAGGATAAAAGGGTTTAGTTGATTCAAAATGTTATAATGAAAGATCGTCTTGAAAATTTTTGGAATTGCATCGAGTGAGAGAAATTAAAGTTGAGCCATAGAATTTTCACCTTGTGGATTCATAACTCTTAGCTTGAGGGTGGTCTCTATAAAAGAGAGCATGTGTTACAGAGAGCTTATGGTTGGGTGGATCATTCTCTGTTTGCAACCACTTAGCATATAAGTTTTTAGAAAGATAAGTATTCCAACATTGTTTATGAATATGCATATTTATGGCATTTACTTGTTATATATTCTTTTACGGGTTTCTCTTTGTGAGAAACACATGTTGGCCATGGCTTATTAGAACTAGTAGAATGTTTAATTGATGTATAAACACATTCTAGGTTGTTTTAAAAGCTTAACATTCATTCATAGTTTTCTCAAATTAGAGAATTTGGTGTTGTTTGCATTGCTTTAGTTTGAGAATGCATTAGTAAGGTCATTTGATGGATGATGGAGAGTGCATCACCTCAAAAAGGAGTGCATAGTTGATTGGGCATTTGGAAATTTGTACCACGGTTTTTTTTTCTAAGAAAGTACCCATAAGGGATTTGAACTCGTGACCTTCCATTTTAACTTCTCATCTCAATTACTCACTACCAATTGATATAACTCTCATGGGCATTACCCATGACCAAATACTAATAAGAGCATCATGTCACTTACAAGAATTAAACTAGGGAAGAGAGGGTAACAATCATTCCTCCCAACCACCCAAGCTACATCCAATAGATAAACAATTTGTAGCACGAATTTGGATGAATTGAACATGTTATGTTTTGTTTCTATGTGAATAAATATACCCAATTAATATTTTATTAAAAGATTCACTATGAGGGACAATGGTGAAATGGCACTAACATGTATGCACTAGCCTAAGAATAAATTAATAGATGTGACAAAAAATATTAATGGTGGAGAACATGCCTTAATGAAGGGGTGTAATTCCAATGAACAGCCAATATTAGATCGATCATTTTAATCGATGGTCAACATCTTCTTGCATAATTCTTGTTTCATAGGGGTTATAAAGTTTGAAAAGTCGTGGACGACTAAGTCTACATCTACCCATTTTGATCACTGGTCCACTGGCCATCGTAGGGGAATTGAGGAAATTGAAGGCTCCAAAGGATAAGTTGTCATCAATAGTCCAAATTAAGTTGAAGGAATGAGATCTATAGTGGACATCCTCTTAGAGTAGATGAGAAAAAGGTTCTAGGAGACATTGAATTCTTGAAAATTGGAAAAAATGCAACTTTCACAAAATGAGGTAGCGGTTTTAGCCAACAACTCCATTAGTGATGAATTTTGGGTCATGTGAAATAAGCACAAACACAAAAAAACCTAGCTGAGCATTTTTTGAAAGAGTTTAAGAAATAGGATACAACTTGTTAAATCCACTATTTCAAAAGAATTTTTGCCAGCTTGTGAAACTTTAAATGAAAGAAAAGTCACTTTAAACAACAAATCTAAAAACTAACAATGTTAGCATTTGATCTCCTCGCCAATATGTACAACTTTATCCTATGGAAATTTTCCAATTTTGCACCATTTGAAATATCATGATCTGAGCGAAATTGAATTCTTAAAAAAAAAGTGTTGAAAAGCGGAATCAACAAGTCAAAGCTGGTTAGTGGTCATGATAAAAAGTAATATCAACATCTTAACACAAATTTATTTCTTATTCTTCGATGGATTTCAAAGGAGAATAGTTATTTTCGTTCACTGTCTAAAAGTGAACTCCTAAATGGTAAAAAAAATGAATAGAGCATAACCTAAAGTATCTTCAATTTGGGAAAAGGTGTTAGGGTTATATAGGAGCATACCGTATGTGAAAATGATAAGGATTATTGAGCATATTTCGTAATGGTGCTTGCGCAGTGATGTGAACGCACAATTCAATGAGCAAAGCATGGTAAAGTTGTTCGTTAACTAGTAAGTGTATGTTGGATCAAGAAATACAAAAGTGGTATTTTTAATGAGTAGGGATATTTAAGTGGAAAGAGTTATAACCATGTTGGTTAACAAAATGAATGAAGGTTTTTTTGCAAATTGATTTTATGATCAATCATGAAAAGAGAAGAGATTGATTTTATGATTAATCATGAAAAGAGAAGAGACCAAGAAAGGGGGTGTTTTAATTAAAATTTGAGGAGTGAATTGATTATGATCAACATATATAATTTGCATGGAAGAGAAGAGTCGTGAAAGTCATTATAATTTTAGTTTATCATTATATACATCAAAATGATAATAACAGTTTTCATTCGAGGAATTTTAAGGTTTAAAATGGTCCTTGTAAGGGAAATAATAAAATAAATATTTTTTTAAATAGAAATAGGGAATAGTATTATATTAAAACGAAAGAAAGTACAATCACCCCCCTAGGCCCAAAAACTTGTAGAGAGTAAAGCCTAACCATCAAAATATTTAAAACCGAGTTTGGATACTGCTAAGATTTAAACAAAGAATGTCAAAGTTTTAAAAGGAACTTGTTATCCCCTTTTACAGTGTAAAGGCTAGAATGTATTGGTCGCATAAGAGAATACAAAAAAATTAACATAAAAACTCATAAATAGAAAGATCGTGTTTGCACCAGGTTTGTGTTCATGGAGACCTCATCCATTGGAGACAGCTCTGTCTGTTCACGAGAAGGCCCATTATCTCCGCTTTCCGACGAATTGATATCAACTTGCATTACTTCCAAAATCTCTTTAAGATGCACATATCAGGCTTCATTCCTTTTGTTTTTGAGTATGTTGTTCTTTTGGTGAGCTTGCCTTAATTTTCACTACAGCACTTCTCATCTCAACCAGTTTTTCTCTTGAGACCCTTTCATTTTCAACAATCTACGGTGAATATGTTCTACCTCTCCCACTTGTACACGATAGCCACTTTCCAGGTCATCCATTCGAGTGCCCATGCACGTGATGTCTAGAGAAATCCATCTATATTCTATTGCAGAACAGCCTTTAGGACCTCATACACACTGCGGAGCATCTTCTTATAATCATTCATTACATTATTCATGTCATGGACCCCATGCAGATTTTCCTCTAGTCTATCATCTTCCTCAAGTTAGGGTTTGACAGAGAGATTATACATGGCTCTAGTATTTCTCACACAAAGGATATTGACAAGCAAAATTACCTCTCTGGTTGTTCTCATCTCCCAAGCCATACAGATGACCCGCCATCACAAAATTCGTTAGGTGATCACAAGAAAACTCGCCAAAGAAATAAAAAGAGAGAACATATATGGAGACATCTAGATCGAAGGATATTTATAACGTCCTTGACCACTTCCACTACGAACCAGTTGTCCCATTCATATTAATTGCCCCGCCGAATGGAAATTCCTGTCCCATCGCCCTATGGCTCAAGTGAGCGCCATTAATGTAACCGATAACAGGAAAGTGGAGACTATTAAATCTATTTTTGAAAACAACTTACCCATTTCAAAGTGGAAATGAGTACTTCACCAACCTTCAAATTCGCTTGGCCTAGGTGCACACCAAGATTTGACTGCTTATCTACTAGGGACTTATTGTGACTCTTAACATTAAGAAATTGAACTTTGGTCAAGTCTTTAACAAAGGAAAAAAAAACTTTTTTGCACTTACCCTATCTCCAACTTTTGCCCACCTGAAGATTATGCATAAATTGAATGACAATCCTGGAGTCCTTGAAGACTTGAAAGTAATTAATACTTAGATCTTGCATGAGCTCAATACCTTGCATGAGAGCTACCCACTCAACTTGATTATTTATCCTCCACTCCAAACCCCAAGCAAAGGCAGTTATTTGCTTTCCACCAAGGTAAAAAACGACCCCTCTTGTACCTATTTTCCTAGAAAGGTTATGATTTTTTAAGGAAAGAGAAAAAACTATTTTTTCCTATTGTATTTTCGACTTATCTTGTTTGTAGGTTTACTTGAATTTTGAGTGTGAGCACTCGTAGAATGTGGAATTAATTTCCCCATCGAACATGTACCCACTCAACATACTTTTGGTAAAAAAAAAATCGAAATACATTAAAAAACATATTTCTTTAATTTGGCATTCAACAATTCCCCACACTTGAAATTTGAGTAAACATACAAGGAGATAAGTTGAAAATATGATACTGAAAAAATTAAAAATTAAAAACATTTTCCCTCCAAAACTATTTGCTCATATGCTTGATATCATCATCTTAATTTCTATTGGTTTTTATAAGGTTGATTGTGATATGCCCATTTTTATCTCAAAATTCATGTAGTGAAAGAGCCTATAATATATCAACTTGTAGAGAGTGGTGCTATTAATGCATTTTAATCATTATTAATGTTATTATATTATAGGTAACATAAATAGATATAAATTTTATATGTTTCTATTTTTTGTTTTGCATAGGATTGGAATCTCTAATCTATAAATTTAATGGTTGTATTCATATTGATAAATGTTTCATATATTTCAAAGTTATTTGATGTTGGACAGGTTGATTATGGGCCATGTTTAATGGTTAAATTGTTTAATGACAGACAATTTACTCATAAATTCCATTCTTATTTTTACATAATAAAATTCATGTTAAAATCACATACTTCAACAAATCTTTTCAGTGAAAAGAAAATAGTATTCTTGTTATTCTTAGGAATCAAATAAAACATAGTCTTTACATAGCTTCCACCACTAGGCTTCCAAACTTACAGCCTTAAGACAATAATATACTAAGTCACTGGTTGTTACTCTAATGTTTGTTTGCTAAAAAACATATAAACATAAGTATCTTTCTTTCTTTATCATTGCAGATACTCACGTTGGATACAAAAAACCACCTTTGAAACACTAGCTTGAAAGACAAAAAACTTATTCCTCAAGAGATATCAAGGAATCCTTCCACAAATTCCTTAAAATGCAGAAGCTCCTCAATACTCTACACAACATATTGTACAAATTGCATCTCTGATACCATGTAGAAATTGCAGCTCTGCTACC
This sequence comes from Pseudotsuga menziesii, assembly GCA_001517045.1. Taxonomy (NCBI): domain Eukaryota; kingdom Viridiplantae; phylum Streptophyta; class Pinopsida; order Pinales; family Pinaceae; genus Pseudotsuga; species Pseudotsuga menziesii. The sequence goes on from LPNX010855858.1 coordinate 663,114, forward strand.
ATGTATAAATAGAGTCTGGATGCAAAGAAGAAGCACGAGAGGTAGATCTTGCTACATAATAATTCTCACAACTATGCACAAGGAAAATAGAGAGAATAATAAAGAGACTAAATCACATGAAGAAGTGAAGAATGAATAATTGATTGATTATTGCAATAGTAATACATCCTTATAAAGGAAAATTGAGTTGGTGGAAGACAACTCATGCCAACTCATAAATCAACCTTACTAAATATGATAAACCCTCATAGGTGGGTGCCTAAAGCACTTTCCAACTTTGTCAAGGACCTCAGAAATTAGCTAAAGCATGAGTGATTTGTCAAGAGTGATGGAAAAACATTATAATCTTGGAATCTGGAGAGAAAATCAAGGAGGATAGGTTGGAAACAAAAGATAGTAGTTTCCTAGTTGACTAGCTTTACCTTATCCACTGAAAAGTTGGAATAAAGGAGAATAAAGACATAATCTGCAAGAAAGCGCAGTTACTAATTTTAGCAGTCAATCAAGTGGACAGGATCAAACCAGAATCGGAATAAAGGTGCTACTAGGGTATATATGGTAAGTATTGACCAAGTGGTTCAAGTGAATATCAACTATCTAGGCTAGTAGCAAGGAATTTAATAAAAATGATTAAATATTTTATCCTAAGTATGAAGTGGGTTTATAATAACCCCACACAAATTTGGACAATTTGTTCGCTTCCTCGTTAAAACATCTATAAATGTGAGTGAAAGAGATTTGATTGAAAGATACAATCAACGGTTTAACTCTGTGACCCCACTGGTTCAGCTGAGAAACCTGTAAAGAGTAGTTACCTTTAGCCCATTCAATCAAAATCTTAGAATCGCCAAATATGTTGATAGAGTCAATCCCAATTTTTCCCGTGAAAAAGAGGACTCCCCACATTCCCAAAAGTTTAGCTCTAGTATTAATTATGGCCCCAATTCCCATCCAAATGTTGAAGAGATGGCTATCATTAATCTTAATCACCATACCACTTCCACATTTTCCATCCATCGAGGAGCCATAACAAAAAACAAAAAAAAATAGTTGAATTGGTGGATAAGAATGCTAAGAGAAGCTTGTTTGATTTTGGATTTTTGGCCTTGTCGTAGTCTTTAAACAAGGATAAGCTTCTAAAACAACACATATCTAGATTGGGACTTTGGTTCTAAATATAATCTTATTTCTCATCATTCAAATATTCCAGCAAAGAAAGATGGGTAGAAGCTTGAAGTTCATGTTTGCAATATACCAAGCTTTAAAGTAATCCTCCAAATTAGGAGCCTCCCAAAGGAATCAATACTTAGAATTTCTCTAACAGAATCCCACAGAGACCTATTGAGGGCACAGCTTCAAAAAATATGATCTACAGTGTATGAACCCTGTCTACACAATATACAAATACTTGGACTAACCCTACCTTTTTTTTGAATATTTTTCCAAGAAACAAGTTTATTTTCCATCATAAGCCAAAAGAAGCATTCTCACTTTTGGGGAAGCTTCCATTTCCATACCTGAACATGACACCATGTGTTTGAGCAGTTACATTGAGAGAAAACAATTGCTTCATAAGCACCTTACGCAGAAACCTGTCCAGATACTTTGGTCCATGCCCATATAATCTTGTCTTTTGCATTTCCCAACCTAATACCAACATTATTCAAATATTTGATATAATTATCCCAACAAACAGCCCATTCCCCAGTCAAGCCAATATCAACGGAATTAAGCCAATATCCCCCTCTAAGCACAAACCAACTTGGTCTTTTAATTTGATTAAGAGTTGGTATTTCCAAGATATTAAGATGCTCAATTATCTCCAAAGGCAAGATATAGTTACCTTGATCGCCAACGTAAGGACCTACTCCTATTCTCAAACTTTTACCATTCCATATATCCCATGCCATCCATTTTCTTATCCAACGGAAAGTCTTCAAGATGTTGCTCCAAATAATTGAAGAGATTGAAATTTCAATTTCCTTCGCTCTGAACCAGTCCAATAAAGAGAACTTGAGGTATTTTGAAAGACAAACCTTACTCCATAAGTTGTTTCTAAACAGAGTCCTCCAAAATCTCTTAAGACATAACGTTGTATTAAACCATTGCAGTTGCTTAATATCCCAATCACCTAAAGACTTGGTTAAAGCAAGTCTCTCCCAAGCAACCAAGTGGAATTTTTCCTCCTTCCCTGAGCCTTCCCAAAGGAAATTAAAAATTCTTGATTTGAGTATTTTTATTATAGAACAAGGAATCAAAATCAAAGAGAACCAATGCACTAGTATCCCTTGAAGAACAACCCAAATTAGCATTAAATTACCTCCAATGGACAAGAATTTGTAAGCCGAATTATTGATGCTCTTTTCAACTTTTTTTTATCAACCATAACCAGTCATTGAACCTGTAGTTGTTTGGTTTTAAGAAAAACCCCAAGTACTTAAAGCCGTCCTCCAACCTTTCCATCGTAAAATGAAATAAAGAACCCATCTCCCTTTGAACACTATCAGATAAATTAATATGAAATCAAGAGGATTTATCCACATTAATTTCCATCCCCGAAGCAGAACAAAAAAGTCTAAGAAGTTGTGATACCCCCGTTTTGACCCCATGGTATTTTGATTGTACATGAGATATATATATTGTATTTGAATCATGGAAAGGAGCTCAAGGCCAAGGCCCTACCATGATGGATGTTTTGTGTGTTTATTGATGCCTATAGTTTATGGTGTTAAGTCAAGCACAGTATATATTTGTTAATATCATGTAATTATGCAATTAATAAAATACCACGGCTAGCTATTTACTGCAACGTGAAAGAGATGGAGGCATGATCCCACAAGGAAAAGGGAAGGGGAGTTAGCCAAACTCCTGAGCCAATAGGGTGAGACTAGATGTCAATCAGGAAACCCATGAACCTTCAGCTACCTTTTTTCCCTATGTCATTCAATTCTTTCAAGAATTGGTTGAGGCAATTAATGCCTTGGGCAGAGTAGGGCATGGAAGCCTGATTGCTTGTCTAAGCAAGCTTGCAAGTCTGCAGACTAGCGAGCCACATTCTTGCTTCTGAAGGAAATGATCGTGGGGATGCATGTTAAGTTTATCAGTTGGAAATCAGAAGAAGATTCGAGGGGGGGTTCGTTTGGTTCAATCGGTCATTGTTCAATTCTATGTTGTTCGTTATGTTCATTTCACTGTGTTGTGTGTGCTCATTATCGTTGTTCATCCAAACCTGCAAACAGAACCGCGTCTTTGCTCTGTGTTATTTGTTCTGAACCGTTTACCCTTATCCTGTAGTCATGAATCTCACGAGCTGAGGGATTTTTTGTTTTGCTGAGTGATTGGGCGGTGGAGATCACTCAATTTTATGAAAAAAGTGCTCCTTCGATTTTTCCCCAGTGTTGTTGAGAAGTGATTCATCGTTCTAAATAGTTATCTGATTTACCTGAGTCATGGAAGGTGTTTTCGTAGTGTTATCCTCTGTTACAGAGTGAGTGGAGCATGATCACTGTGTTTTACCTTATGGTTGTTGTGTTGTGCACCCTGGTTTGGGTCTGATTTGTATGCAAGACTTAGAAGTGGAAGAGATGAGAAATGGGCTTGTTAAACCTATTGCAAAGATGAACCTCATGAAAAGATGAGAGCGGCTAGTGAATCTTCTATGCACACCCTGAAGAAAACTGGAAGGGAAGGAATAACTCGAGGGACTGTGGAGCAGAGAAGGGGATGCTTCCTTGTGTTGGGTGTGTAGGTAATGTGGATGCCAGGCCAGATAGATCTTGTGGAGGTGTCCCTAACTCTTGAATGAGCCACTAGCTTAGTCATTTTACCTTTCCATTGCCTTAGCAGTCTGTTAACCCAAGGAGATTGGCTTGGCTGGTATTCTGATGACCCAATTGGATCTTGGCTTGGATTTGTCTTGTTGTGCATTTTGCCTTGTGTGTAATCCTTGGCTGGACAGCCTATTAACCCAACTGTGAAAGATGGCTTGGTTCTGTAGCATGTGAAACCCATCTGTTTTCTTGGCTGGTCCTTAATGCAAGTGTTTGGCTTGATACCTGCAGCCTATTAACCCAACTGTGTGTTGGCTTGGCTAGAAAGTCTAATAAGTCCAACTGAAGGTTGGCTAGACTGTGTGTGAGTATGTTGTTCCCTAGTTTCCTTGTGGAATCATGCCCATCTTGGGGGTGGCAGTGGTGTTGAGAGATTAATGAACACATTGGCCTATGGTTGGTTGGAACGTTGCAGCGACATACCTAGTTGCAGGACAGCACTATCATCAAAGATAAGTATTCTCTGTTGTGTTATTTCTGCCATGAATTTTCTTATGAATTGTTATGTTCATGTTGAATGCTATTGATGACTGAGTAGAAGTTTACTTGTATATATTTTCCTGCATTTTACTTATGTATATGCCTTGTATGTCTTATGCATTTTTGCCGAAGTCCTTGGAGGCTAGAAGCCTAGTAAAAGAGTTCAAATGCATATGACTCAGGGTTTCCGCCCTTTGGAATTCGATTGAGGAAGGCAGAAGTTGGAAACCGGATTAAGGAAGTTCAACGAAGCAAAAGTGCATTTTTCGCACGCCGAGATCCGCTAGCAGAAGGCAGAGGGCAGGAAATAGGAGAAAAGACAAGGCAGAAGGTCAAGTTTTCGACCTTCGAGCTGCTGCAGAAAGCAGAAGGATGAAAGGTGGAAATCAGCAAACCGAGAAAGATTGAAGTCAAAAAGCTGGGTTTTCTATGTTTCGAGGTCAAGTGGCGGAAATCGAAAGTGCGAAATGTGGAAAATTGGTTGAACGCTCCGTCGAATGTTAAAGTTTCGAGTACTGAGGTCGGAAGGCGAAAATTAGAAGTGTGGAAGGAAAAAAATTGGTTGAGCGCTCCGTCGAATGTTAAAGCTTCGATTTTCGAGTCCCGAGGTCGGAACATGGAAAGCGAAAGTGCGGAAGGTGAAAAAATGGTTGGACGCTCCGTCAAATGTTAAAGTTCCGATTTTGGAGTCCCGAGGTCGGAAGGCGGAAATCGAAAGTGTGGAAGGATGAAAATTGGTTGAACGCTGCATCGAATGTTAAAGTCCTGATTTCTGAGTTCCGAGGTCGGAAGGTGGAAAGCGGAAGTGCAGAAGGCAGAAGATTGGTTGATCATTCCGATGAACGTTAAAGTTATGATTCCCGATTCCTGAGGTCGGAAGGGTGGAAGTTGGACCATTCACTCCGTCGAAACCTTGAGGTTCTAATTCTCGTGTTCCGACGTCGAAAAAGCGGAAGCGGAAGTGCGGAAAGGGAAAGGTTCGTGCGGGAATGACCATTCTTGTTGCAGAAAGGATCTGTCAAGGGTGGAATGACTATTACAGTGATTTCAAAGCTCAAGGACAAAGGTGGAAGAGTGTGTTAACACCCATGCCCTATGTTAGAAAGGAGAACAAAGGTTCTTAAAGCAAAAAAATTACATTATCCACATTTTGGGGTATGGGGATGTTACAAAAGCTTTGAGAAGTACTTCCATTCCTAAAGGTTGTCAAACCCAAAGGTAACTACGTCATTGACAAATAGGAGATGAGTAATTTTAAGAGTAGAATAAATTTAAACCTTTCAACTTACCCATCCTTTTTGCTTCCAAAATCATTCTACTCAACCCATCAATTATAAGCAGAAAAAAGAAGATGTTATAAAGGACACCCCTTATGCAGTCCTCTTGTATTGTTGAAGAAGGAAGTAGGACCCTCGTTGGTCAAAATAGAAAAAATTGTCAATGACATGCAACCCATTATCCAATTGGATACGTCAACAAGAAGCCCAATATGAGGAAACCCCAATCCACTTTATTGCACGCCTTTGCAAGATAAATCTTCAAAATCAAATATCTTATTTTCTTCAATTTAGCATAATGAATACATTCTTGAGAGATACCGATAGCTTCGAATATCTTCTTGTTTTTTAGAAATACACATTGCTCTTTTGTAATGACTTCTGAAAGTTTCGGTTTGACCCTTATAGAAATTATCTTGGTTACTAATTTGTAAACCAAATTACATAAAGCAATTCGTCTAAAGTCCATAAAGGAATATGTTTTGTCTTTTCTTGGAACTAGATCTAAAAGAGTATAGAACTCCATATATTACTCCTTCTCTTCATGACATCTCAAGAACCTCCAACAATTCAGTCCCCATAATATCCATAAAGGTGAGGAAAAATTTCGTCAGCCAGCCATCTGGCCCCTGAATTTTATCTTTAGAGAAATGAGAAAGAGCTTCCTTAATTTCTTTAGCATTAATTGCCCCATATACTTTCACGTTCCTCTCTGGAGAAAAAATAAGTGAAATGATTCAAAACAACCAACTGATTACAAATATTTGATTTACCTCGATCCTCATAAAAAATTATGAAAAAATTGGCTGCTTCGTGTTCGATGCATAACTATGGAAGAATCTTGTATTGTTATCAGCAACTTCTATCCATATTGCTCTTCTTTCGAGCCTCCATTACTTTTCCTCTTTCTTAAGAATCTTATCCTTCTTGTATTCCAAACCTGTCAATATAACCTTGTCCGTAGCTGACAAATTTGTTTCCCAATTTTGTAACAGTATTTTCAGAATCTAAGTTTCTATCAAAATCAAAACTTTTTTTCCTCTACCTCTTTATTTTTAATCTAATGCTTCACTTATGACTTCAATCTTTTAGGCTTGAAAACAATTTTCTGCATTGGATTGAAACTGACATCCACTGAAATAGAGTTCCAAACAACCCTAACCATTATGCAAAAAGAAGTATCTTTTAACCAAGATTGGTTAAATTTGAAGGGGAAATTCTTGACTTCAAAATCACCCTCTAATTGAAGAACAATTGGTATGTGATCTGACAAATTAGATGTCAAATTCCAAGATCTGTATCTAATACTCTTCCCTAGTAAGGAATCTACAAAAAAAAAACTATCCATTCTTTTTCTCACTCCTTCATGTCCTAACCTATTGTTTTTCCATGTTGGGGCCACCTTTGATGGCCTAATTTCAACCAGATTATTTATGTTTAATAAACTTTGAAAGTACCCAACCAACGGATCCAAAGATTTTTCCATACCCCATCTCTCATAAGAGAACATAGTGAAATTCAAATCATTGCCCACAATAATATTCTACAAACGAAGAACCCTACTTAGATCAATTAAACCCCAAAAAACCTTGTGATCCTTATATGGCGCATAAGTGTTCAAAATTATGATGACCTCTTTGAAACCTTGAATTCAGCCCTCCAGAAGAATCCCTGCTATTGTTTTGTAAGGATTCAAATTACAAGTTCTAGGATTCCAAATTGCCAAAATCCCTCCGGAATGACCTTCTACATCAATTGCACAAACTTCCCAATCTTTAAGAAGCTTCAGAAAAACTCACAAGCCTTAACCTCTGATGCCATAGTTTCTTGAAAAAGATAAATGCTCGCTCTATTTAAATCAAGAAATATCTTGACGGATCTAAATTTGGAGCCTCCCCCTAGCCCCCTAAAATTGAATGAAATACACAACATTAAGAACCTCTTGAATAGGGAAAGCTTTCTCTAAGGGCCCCATAATCAGTGATTCTTTTGGAATCTTCTTCTAATTGGATTCTTGTCGATAGTGGAATAAACTCCCTTCCAACCTCCTCACTGCCTTCATCGAGAGACACCACTTCACTTCTCTTTGATAATTTCTCACCCTTTTTTCTTATGGTCACATTTTGATGGCAGATCGAAATAATAGGGAATTTTTAAGGGGAATCTGAAGGTTTAGACACATAAACTGTCACAAGAGAGCCTGAAACCTTATCCAATGGAAAACATTTCATATCTGAAACTTTTTCCAAAACCTCATTATGATTTGAGCCAGACTCAATGAGACCATAAAACTTTGAACCCTCATCCTCCCCATTAGAAACGACCCCCTCTTTTAAACCCTATGAAAAGGATTCCTCACTAAATTTAGACACTAGGGCCAAACGACCTATCTCTTCGGTCCTACCATCAATTTCCTCTCCCCCAATAGTAAGTTCAGAAGAAAAAATAGTCTCATCTCGATAATATAGAGGAAGAATTTTCTTTCCTATTACACTACACTCGACAACTTTACCCTCCAATCTTGTCTAAATATTTCTCTACATATTTTTAAAAAAAGAATCTATTTTTAGGATAAATCTTCGTATGGGACAAAGGAAGTATCATAAGACTTACTCAATGAAATATCTTCATCATTCACCGGCTGAAGAGAAGGAGAAAGCAACTTCAACTGAATCCCCCAAGATAAGAACTTTCAATTAACATTGTGCCTTTTGAAATCCGAGGAGTTGTTTAGAAAACCCAGACACTCCTTTTTTATATTACCCGTGTCCGTGCAAAATAAGCATCTAAAATGTATTCCACTGTAATCCAACGTTTTTTCAAAAACTTGATCTTCCCATCAAAGATTTGATTTTTTACGTAAACCCTTCCCTTTCTCAGATTCCACCAAAACCCTACCCACCCTTTTATCTCCTGATTCCATCATTTCAATATCCAGATTAATAAACTTGCCAAGATGGTCTACCAAATTTATAAGCACCTCCTTATACCAAAATTGAAGCGACAGCTAGGAAGGAGAAGCCAGAGATGTCATTTTGATCTTTTTTGTGACTGAGAGTTAAAATGAACAATCCACCTCCATAGAACTAACGAACCTCCCGTTAGAACCTATAAACAATCTAAAATTATGTGTGCATTCTCCTCATATAGAAAAATGAATCAAAACCATCCATTAATTAGCCAGAGAACTTGTGGCGAATAATCCAAAAACGACTTCCAATTTTTGAGAACCCAATTTATCATCTCCAGTCTATTCATTCTCAAATATTTAAAACGACCAACGATTGCTCTCTTTGATAGGATCTCCACCCTCTCCAGGGTAATTTCTCTTCCCACCACAAAATATTCCATGTCCGGTTTAACTTTGAAGACTTTTATGTTCCTTCTAAGTCTATCTCTTTCGTCGATTGTCTTTGATGAAGTTTGCAAATGGAATGTTGCCTCCTTGCTATGAATCAACCTCAACCTTCCTTCACTTTCCCAATCCAAAACCTTCGTTTTAGAAAGAAAACCACCATCAAATTCTCTAGATACATGAATCTAAGCGTTGGCAGTTAAGAGAGCTTGAAGTTCAAAATCGTTCATCTCAGATTCAAAGCATTCTATCCCTTCCCAATTATATTGTTTAGAGCATACTCTACCTTGGAACTGGGATTTAGGGTTTGTTACCTTCATTTTACCTTGCTCAGCATACCCCAAATCAATTCCATTATCCTTTTACAACTTTTCTCCACTACCATCTGATTCATGTCCCCGAAAAGAGGCAAGTCCTCTTTTCTTTGGTGTTAAACCCTTGCTCTGAGCTACAGGGTTTAAAAACTTTTTTTTTCTTTTTAGCCATTGAAATATTTGAAACCCTGAAAAACCCAACAAAAACTAAGAAACAATAGCTCCCAATTTTTTTAACCCTTGGTTGGTACTATGCCAACCAACTATGGTTGGCTTGACTCCAACCTAGAGGCTAAAAATCATCCTTAACGAAAAAGAAAAAAAAATCCTAGGGTTTTCAAAAAACATTTCAATGATTTCTCAAAATCTTTTACCAAAAGAGGGTATAGGGTGCAACACTAAGGCTTCCCAGAAGATCCATACTTAACAAATATAAATACATTTACCTCCATTTGTCGAGAAAGAATATTTATTAATTTCATTATTTCCTCTCATTGTAAAATATGTCAAAGCTTATTGTTCTCAAATATTATTACTCGTTAAATTTCAAACTACCTATCATTCTCACTAAAATATATTATTACTTTCTAAATTTCAAAGAAATGCTTCAAAGTACCTTTTTATGTCCCCGACAATGGGATATATATGAATCGCTCAGAGTGATTATTTGGAGTAATTTGTAGTCATTTAAAAAAAAAACATGGAATTTAGACTAAGGTTGTGTATTATTTAAATTTTTTTTTAAATGTCTATTTTTTAAGATTATTATTGGTTTGGTGGAGATGACGTTGTCTTCGATTTCTGTGCCCCAAGACCCGACGGCGTGGCCGATATCAACAATGCTATAATTACGCTTCTCCTAAACAATACCTCTTTTAATATTCCAAATTTCGAGGTTTGCCTAATTTGTAGGTCCCAAGTGTCAACTTCACAATAACATCAGCATGGGTAGTAGTATCTCGCAATATCGTGTGCAAATGGTATTACTCTACTCAATGGTTAAAATTGACGCCCATCTACCTCTTTTGCATTTTCTTACTAGTAAAATACACTTACAAGTACCTAAATTATATACACACACACACACACACACACACAGAACAGTCTAAATTATGGAGTGACTAAACAGTTTAGACTACTCTAAAGTGACAAGTCTGAGACTTACTGTGGCTGCTAAGTAGTTCCATAATTGAGACTCTGAGCTATTGTGGCTGCGGAGTAGTTGGATTTAATTAATGCACAGGTTTGATCATAATTAATGCCCTGCCATGTATAAATCAAATTACCCTGATTATCCCTTTGGTGAAGCCATTGTACCCCCAAAGCTATATTATGCTCCGAAATTGAATAAATATTTTATATCTTGCTACCATGGCCATCCTAATGTTGTTATTCCATTATCTTGCTTAGCCATGTTTACGTTATCTATCCCGAGGCAAACTCAATAAATATAAAGGAGAAATGTATTGGTTGTTTGTGTTAGTGCTTTAAATATGAAGGCGATGAATTCGACGTAATGGATCTGTACACACGATGATCGCTTCCAGGAGTAGTTACGATGTACACCTACTAATACTAGCTGTTGGAAATTGCGTTATAAAGGGATTTGTTAAGTTCCATTTTACACTATTGTATGCACCAATTTAATCAAGGAAGTTTGTTTGTTTGCGCCAAGGGACATGTTTCCCAGAAGCCTTAGTAAATATTCGCTGGTGCATTGGAAAATCAAGAGGGTTGCCCAGCTAGAGGATGCATATACATATACGAATCTCTGAAACTAAAATCAAATGAAGAGCACGACACTCAACCTCATTGGAAGTAGTGTATTCAATATTTTGCTGCAAACTAAGGTCACTGGTTAAAGCCTGTTAGCTCCTTCCTTGAGTGTTTTAGTCTTTTATTTTTGTTGTTGTGGTCTCTTTTTGTGTATGGTAGCAGTAATGGCGAAAGCTACAACAGTTGAGGTGATGGGATCAATGGTGATCCTTTTAGCTATAAAAGATGATATTAATATCAAGGGCGTTCATGCATATGATCGTGACCATCTAAACTAGTCGAGAGCTACATATGCCATTTATAAATCAAATTATCCCTCTGGAGAAGCTGCGGTACCCCCAAAGTTATATTTTTCATCTCGCTCATCATACTTTCCATTTGGCCTACCATTCCTTATACATTATAGGTAAGCTACCTTCACCTTTGTGACTGGCTATGTTATGGGATATTCAACTGCTTCATCGACTCGATCAACTACTCGATCTCACCCATCAATAGTTGAGACTACTTACCCATCCTCTTTTCATTATGGAGTTCCCATCCTCTAATCTTAGGCTTACCCATCCTCCATCATAGATAATTGAGCCTTTAAATAGATAGTGGGAATTCAATCTTGATCTCAGGAACCTCCAGTTCAGGATAACATGAGGAGATGCTGGCATTGCTAGTTTTCTCTCCAAGAAAGCTGGTTGTATTCTTTGCTCTCCAATAAAGCTGAGTTGGTGTTGCTAGTTCTCTTTCTAGTTATTGCCTGATGGTTGAGATGGGTTAGCCCGATTATCCTACAATCAATGAATTGCTTCATTCTTCGGTAACAGTAAATGTGCCATCTAAATATGGCTTCCCCATTCCTGCCTGGTTGTTCTTCACCGGGAAAATTCCATGGTTTATGAGGGCTGGAAGGTGCACACTGCGTTAGCTTTAATGCAAGTATATTATGGAGCTTATCACGTCATAGCAAAGCTGGCACTGGTAGTGGGAATGAATCAAGTGGTTTTTTGTGTCTTTCAAGACCTCTCGTTGCTCAACCCTATCACATGTTTCAAAGAAAAGTGTGCAATACTATGATCATGCTTATTCCCAAGTTTCACATTATTTAGTGTCTTGCATGATGCTATAAAAAATCACACAAAGTCTAAAATTTAGTGGAAACACTAAATATAATCTAATTTTTTATGTGCATAGTTTAAAGTTCTGTGTAATATTTAAGTAATTTTGTTAATTTGTAAATTTACGGAACATTTTGTGTAATTTGAAATTTTCTAATAATTTTGCATTTGCAATTAGTTGTGAATAGTGTTGGAATATAATCTGTCGGGATTATATTTTGTAAATAAATAAAGAAAACTGAATAGTTATGTAGGAAGCCGAAAAGGCTAGGCGGAAGATGAAACACAACCGTCATATGAATTGTATAAATATATGCATTAGCAAGGGAATAATATTGAATCGGGAGTTATACCTATCAGTGGTATCAGAGTGGGTACCTGCCATAACTCCTGCCTGCCAGACCTCCATTCTGCCATTCTGTCTGCGGTCTGCCCTCTAACAAATTCGTTTCAGGCTGCCTGCAAGTCGCCAGTCTGCCATATGCGTTCTCATGCATGGTCCAATCTCCGGTGAGGAAAGTTTGAGAGTTCTGTTGAATGTATTCTTTACCATGTTGTGCATTGAGGTATAGAACGATCCTTTCACACCGAAGTTTTGTGTTGCGACCTGTGAAGTATCATAACTTCCATCTCCTTTCACTGTGAATTTCCCTACAACCAGGTGCAGCCATCCATTATCGTCATAACGATCCTCTCGCAGCCATCCATTATCGTCATAACGATCCTCTCGCAGCCTTTCAATACCTTTTTCTACAGCGTGGAGGTAAACGCATAAACCCTAATTTTTTTACCTAATAGAGTGACTACGATCTCCCACATATAGGTTGCTATCAGTGTGGTGACTTTGGTCACTTCGCCCGAGATTGCCTTAATCGAAGCCTGATATATTATGACTGATAATTGTAGCTTTGGTCTCCTCCATTTCTCTGTTCAATCCCAGCGTTTTGAATGTTGTTCTCGATGCTGCTTCTCACGTCTTCACTGAGATTTCGTGGAATAAACACTCTCAGTGATGGAGTTGTTAGCTGAAATAATGTATGGATTTGTTAGCAGAAATAATGTAGGCTGTGTTGAAGAGTTGCGGCTTATTGCTTCTGCGTGAATGCGTTGAAGGTTTCTCTTCAACTTCATGACAGTGTATATTCAGAACCTTTCTCAATTGTGAGACTGCTGCGTGGAGTCTTTCTGTAAACGTCTGCAACAATTCTTAACCTAATTTATGCCCTATCAACCGCATGGAGGCCCGTGAATGCTATGCGTGGAGCTGTGCTTTGAGCATGAAGTTGTGACCACTGCATGTGAATATTGTTTTGAAGATTGAGACTGTGAAGATTGTTATGAATAGTGCGACTGTGTTGTATGAGCTGCGATTTTCATGTGAAGATTGTTCCATTGTTGGTGTGGCTACGTTGAAGACTGAACCTGTGGAGCTGCCTGCATATTGAGAAATCAAGCGAGCCTGTGTTGCTACAGCCTGTTGAAGACTGCGTGAATCGTGATACGTTGAAGAATAATGTATGCTGAAGAATAATACATTGAAGAATCTTGTGAAAGATATATGTTGTTTTGTTGGTGTTGATTGCATTGAGAATGCTTGTGCAATTGGGAATATTGCCACTGTGCAATTATTCTACTGCTGCAACTAGAAGTACTGCATCAAGCTGCTGGAGTTGCGACCTGCCTTGAAGAATAAATTCTATGTGAAACAATTATATTGAAGAAGCCTGTGTATGCTATAAACTTGAATTGTATTCACCTTGGCAGAGACTGTAGACCTGCAAGGTTATTGTTTTTCTATTTCTCTTTGTCATATTAAGTTCATTATTGAAAATTACACTAACAGTTGTAAAAGATGCAATCTATCGCATCTGTAGTTGGTGCCACTCTCTCTGGTAAAGAGAGAGGCAGAGGAAGCAGAAACAACTTCAGCAAAAGATCAGATTTGCAGTGCAAGCGTTGTGGAAAGACTGGGCACACATCAGATCAGTGTTGGGCTTCGTGGGACTCCATCAAAGACAGATATAACCAGAAGAAAGATGACAATAAAAACCAAGATGCTAGTAAATCTTCTGATTCTGCTCATTGTATTGTTGCACATTGTAATCTTGGAATTAATGAAATGACTTCACTTTCATCTTACAAAGATTGTTGGATGCTTGATACTGGTGCAACATCACACGTGACTTTTAGAAAAGACTGTTTTGAAGAACTTAATGAAACAATAAATGGCATAGTGTACTTTGCAGATAAGTCAAGTCTTAAACCAAAGGGAATGGGCACCATTCAACTAAAGATGCCTGGATTCCCTGATTTTTTGTTGAAGAATGTTCTTTATCTTCCAGAGTTGCAGAGAAGCCTGCTGTCCTTGGTGGAGATTCGACAACGAGGCCATTCCATCCACATGTTTGATGGAATCATAGAAATAAGAAAATCCTCTGACAACCAAGTCATCATGACTGGATACAAAGATGGGAAGCTGCTGAAGCTAAAGGGTTCATCTGCAAGAGTTCAGAACTATGCCTACCTCTCTCAGCATGGAGAAGGTAATTTGTCATCTAGTTCATTGTGGCATGCAAGATTTGGTCATCTAAATTATAACAGTCTTCGTTTGTTGAGAAAGAATTGTGTATTTGGTTTGCCCACCATTCCCAAAGAGAAGAACAAATGTGATGCATGTATATTAGGGAAACATAGTAAGTTGCCATTCCATGAATCTAAGTTCAGAGCAAGTAGGAAATTAGAATTAGTGCATTCTGATTTATGTGGCCCAATGCCAACTCCTTATGCAAATGGGAATAAGTATTTTATGACATTTGTTGATGACTACTCAAGAATGTGCTGAATTTACTGTTTAAAGACAAAATCAGAAGCATTTCAAACATTCAAAGACTTTCATGCATTGATAGAAAAACAAGCACAGTCAAAAATTGGTACACTCCGTACTGATAATGGGAAAGAATACACTTCAAATGCTTTTGAAGATTATCTTCGCCAACATGGAATTGCACATCAGACTACAGTTTTGTACAATCCTCAACAAAATGGTGTAGCAGAAAGAATGAATAGAACCATAATGAATATGGTTCGCTCAATGATGTTTTTCAAGAATGTAAAACTAATGTTTTGGGGTGATGTAGTAAAATGTGCAGCCTATTTGAGAAACAGAAGTCCCTCAAATGCTCTTGATAACAAGACTCCATATGAAATGTGGTTTGGCCATCTCCCTTCAGTCAGGCATCTCCGAGTTTTTGGTTCCACCTGTTATTCCTTGATTCCAAAGGAGCAAAGAAACAAGCTTGGTGCTCGAAGCAGAAGATGCATTTTCCCGGGGTACGAAGAATACTCCAAGGCATATCGTCTGTATGATGAGGTAAACAAGAAGTTTGTTATTTCTAGAGATGTCATTTTTCTTGAAACTAATAAAAATGACCAGTCCATTGAGAGACAGCTTGATCATTTGGAAAAATATCCTCATCCAAAGACATATTCTGAAAATGAATATGAAATTCCAAACCTTGAAGGGGGGATTCCTATTTTGGATCAACCTTTGGAATTTCCATATGAAGCACCAACTCCCCCGCATGAAGAAGTTCCTGCTACTTCACCTAATCAAGAGGTTCAACTGGATGATGTGATTGAGAGAATTGAAAGACTCTCAATCAATGATGAAGCACCACCAGCTGATCAACCAGGACCATCACGGAAGATTCCTAAATGGGCCACAAAGACACTTGATAGTGTCCTTCCAGATGAAGTTGGAAAGACGGGAACGAGAAGTTCGAAAAGACATGAAGATGGAGGAGGAGCAGATAATTCAGGTGATGACATGGATGTATCATTTGATTGTGAATTTAATTTATCTGCTAACTTTGAACCAACTTCCTTTGAAGAAGCTTCTACTTGAGTTGAGTGGAAAGAAGCTATGCAGAATGAGTATGATGCACTCATGAAGAATGGAACTCGGAAGCTGGTTGACCCTCCAGTTGGAACCAAACCAATTGGCTGCAAGTGGGTGTACAAGAACAAATACAGATCGGATGGCTCACTTGACAAGCACAAAGCGAGGCTTGTAGGAAAAGGCTATGCACAGAAGAAAGGAATTGACTATGAAGAAACATTCTCTCCTACAGCAAAATGGGCTACCATCCGTACCTTACTCTCTTTAGCTGCTCAGAAAGGGTGGAAAGTTCATC
>LPNX010855858.1:680083-721978 GCA_001517045.1 Pseudotsuga menziesii
TGCAAATACATAAAGAAAACTGAATAGTTATGTAGGAAGTCGAAAAGGATGGGCGGAAGATGAAACACAACCGTCATATGAATTGTATAAATATATGCATTAGCATGGGAATAATATTGAATTGGGAGTTATACCTATCAAATAGTTTATAGTTCTCTAAATTTTGGGCATTTATATAACGATCATAAATAATTATATCATAAATTCATTTTCTATAAAGATTTTGCAAATATTTAGGTGAATTGTTGAAAGTTTTAACATATTTTTTGTTTTTTTGGACATTAAAGGATGCTAATGATTGTTAATACAACATCGTCTTTCAAATGGATCCACTGGAACAATATTGTGGAGATTGCTAATTCAATAATTCATGTTTGCAAGTGCATTCATTTGATTGTTGTTTTCAATGCTGCATATCGTTTTAAAGGGTTGTCAATTTGTCCCTAAATATTCAAATTTAGGTCTTAAAGCCCTATATTTTTATTTTCTTGTTTTCTTGTAACAATGTTATGAATAGTGCAATGTAGGTCTGTTTATAAGGGGATTTGTTTTCTTATTATCTTCGAATGATCCTTATTATGTTGAATAGTTTTCACTTTTTGACTTTATAGTTTATAATTTTAGGGATGGAATGATATTGAATGTTTAATTTCTATGTTAGGGAAAGTTTGTGAATATTTTGTCCTTAAAATGGAAATACATACAACACTTTCATTGTAATATCTAATACATATTTTAATTTATTAATCAAAACTCTGATTAAATTATGATAAAACTCTAAATTAATTTAGTTTTTTCACTTTTCAATCTCATTCTTATTGAGAAGGTCATATAGACCGGGGAAGCCAAGACATGATGTTAAAAGGGACATTAAAAGGAAATATAAACATAATTTATGTCTACCTTTAAATTACGTGATTTTTAGAATGCAAGCATGATCGAGCCTGCTAAGTTTGCTACCTTTCCAATCCATTTTATTATAAAAATTTATAGGTAAGATGCTCCTATGCCCAAAATGGAACTATCACTGCAACTATTGAGGCGACCTCAAAACAGTATACTAGGAATAACCAAAATGAGAGCTGAGGGCACGTCCACACCCAAAGGTGGATTGTACCTGCATTCAACACTTGTCACCTCCTCAAAACTTGTCAAACTCGCCTCAGACATATTTTGTATTTTGAAGTTTTTTGTATTTGCTGAGTTTTGTAGAGTTTTGAGCTGATTTTTGTCAAGTTGCCTAAAGGTGGATTGTACCTGCATTCAACACTTGTCACCTCCTCAAAACTTGTCAAACTCGCCTCAGACATATTTTGTATTTTGAAGTTTTTTGTATTTGCTGAGTTTTGTAGAGTTTTGAGCTGATTTTTGTCAAGTTGCCTAACCTGGCAAGGACATTGAGTGAGACACCAGAGACAGCCTGCCTGGGGTATTGATCCCCAAACCTTTTGCTTGAAGCTCAAAGCACTCAACCACTCTAGCTAGTCCAAAGAGATGGGATATTTAGGCTCTTATTTAGCTAATCAATCCTATTAACACTAATAATCTATTCTATTAACACTAATAATCTATTTTGAGCCATGTGTAAAACTGTTCGCTTCTGTGTTTTCTTGAGATGGTGAGCATTGTTTCAAACAGATTGATTGAGATTGATATAATATGGAAATTGATTTACAATTCAAACAAACTGCGCAAAAGTAATTTAAGTTTTTTACTCACAAAATGATAATTGATATATTGATGTTTCGTAATAAAAAGATTCATCGCAACTTTTTAAAAGTTGAAAAAGCAAATAATATTAAAAAAAGCAAATAATATTAAAAAATTCCCAACAATTTTTAAGAGTTGTGGATAGTTTAAAGAAAAGTAAATTGAAAAAGCAAAAACTAATGGATTTCTGCATATTACTAGATGCCACAATTTGATTGCTGTGTATGGTAAGCTTGGAAATGTGGATGCCTCATTGCGGGTGTTTCATAGCATGAAAGAGGCAGGGTGTGTCCCGAACACATGGGTATACAATTCTCTGATTTATATGTATAGCAAAGTAAAGAATTTGGACCAGGTGGAGAAGCTGTTAAATGAAATGAGAGGCATGTGTATTATTCCAGATAATGTTACCTACACTACTGTAATTGCAGCTTCCAACAAAGATGGTCAATTTGACAAAGTTGTCAGTTTATTTTATGAATACAAGAAAGATGGGGATAATGTTGATCAAACAATGGTTGGCATTATGGTAAATGTTTTCTCGAAATTTAATAGGGTTGATGAATTACTTAGGGTTTTGAAGGATATTCATACCGCAGGGCTAGAGTTAGATTCCCGCCTGCATCATTCAACATGAGCATGCAAGATGGTTTGTTAGGTATTTTGGGCCTGAAACAGAAGCTTTGCCCATTGAGCACTCCACACAAGATTTTGTGGGTCTGTTATTTGCAACCTTCAAGGTTGAGAAATTGCAATTCAGGGTAGCTCAAATGGCTTACAATCAACACAAGCCAAGCTAACTATTTAACAGTTACATAGTCCGATTGAAGACAATCGCAGCATTTGGAAGTGGATGGTATGAATAGCATTCATAATTTTTCTGAACAAGAACGGATCTAAATTAGTCCGTGCTTCTCAAGGTTCTTTTGTGAAAAAGGAGAAAATAATTCAGAAGTGATTACAATCCTAGCTTCATATCCATTCGCTCCAAAGTGCAGTTGTGCCCTCTATTGTTATTGTAAACTTTGTTTAACCTTGCTAGCTATATCAATATTGGGGATCACGTTTTTAAAGAAGCTGAGAATTGCTGACAATATCGGTTATGCCATCATCTGGTAGATAGTTTCTTTGGAGGTATTACTGCAGCGATTTATTCCCTCTTTCTGCAACATTATGGCTTGATAAGGCTGGCCTTCTAGAGTTGTAATTGTTAATTAAAAAACGATTACTATGAAGAATAAGGCCCTTTCCTCTGTCTAAAATTAACAGGGTCTCTTTCTTCGACCCAGATTTTGAATTAATTTGTCATGCTACGCACATGGTCTTCAACCAAGGACATAGGAAACCGTTGTCGATCGCTTTTTCCCATTCGGAAACTGAAACAGGTAGGAAACGTCGAGCACAACTTGATGGAACATTGTGCGAGGGGTGGGTAAATGGGGCTCGCTTGAAGCCTTTGCAGGAAGGTTTTCTGGTTTTCATTTTCGGAATTATTAGAATGAACATTCTTTTTTCAGATGGAAAGATCTACGGGAAACCCAGCAATACTTTCCCACATTAGTGGATGGTAGAGGGGGTAAACCGTCCGCCATCCTCGCAGAAGGCCTAACCCAAAGGACTCAAGGCTCGAACCAAACCAAAAGAGTGTGCGCATGTCTTACCAATTGAACTAACCCTTGAGACTATTAGAATGAACATTCTTCTTTTGGATGTCATGCCTTGTGCGCTTCTTTTTATAACCTATATAATATTATAGGGTAATTTTTCTGTTTCTAATGTATTTTGTGGGTTGTTTTTGGTTTGTAGTTGTTATTTATTGATTGTTATGCATATCTTTATATTCTTGGATCTCATTTCTTATCAATATCAGCGTATTAAATGTATACTTATAAATAGTTACATTAAAAATGTGTTGCAAATAATGCCAGTGTATAACATTTATGATGCTTAGATGATTTATAATACAATTAAAAGAAAAGCTTTAACAAGTGGGATTTTGTCCTATAATCCCCCAAGAGCAAGAGCAAAAACGGGAAATAAAGGTCCCAAAGAAAGTGACATTAATTTGTTTCTTTAATGAAAAGTACATCTCCCTGCAACTTGTAAGTATAGTCATGAATCCATGGAATTCTCGAAAAATTTAGCATAGTTCCATGTTGAATTTTAGATGCTTTAATTAATCAGAAAAGATATTAGTTATAGGATAGGAAAGGTATTAGTTACATTTTTATAGGTCTTCAATGCCGCTCTTACTTAAATAATATAAATAATTAGGATTTTAATATAAGTAGTGTAATATAAATCATATTAAATATGGTTTATAATATATATTTTGAATAATAAAAATATAATTTTAAATTAAGTTTTTTTAAGTTATATTTTAAATTAGGTAGTCAAAATTTAATAATACATATATAATTTAATTTTATTATAAATAATGTAATATTAATAAGATTAAATATGGTTTGTAAAATATATTTTGAATAATAAAATTATATTTTAAATTAAGTTTATTTAAGTTATATTTTGAATTAAGTTGACAAAAATGGATAATATATCGTATTAAAGTTTTATAAATTCATTTTTTTATAATATTGATGTATTTGAGTTTAAATTTTATTATTTTATTTCATCTATGTATTGATTTTAAATTTTAAATTAGGAATTTCAAAATTTATATTTTAAAATATTTTGATTTTAATTTAATAATTTAATATGAATAAAGTTAAATATTATTTTTGATAGAATAAAAGATTGAATGTAATATAAGGTAGTAAACAAGTTGAGAAGTATTTGCAATGTTTTACTTATAAAAAACTAACTAAGGAGGAATCATCTAGTTTAAGTTTCTTACAAAGCTGGTAAAAATGCTAAATTTCAAATCTTAGGAGGCATGTATTGAGATTAAAAAATTCAGATAGAAGAGATTAAAACTTTTGATTTTTGGAGGTACAAGTTGCATGTATGCTTTTGTTTCTATTTTTTTTTCTATAGCTTTATAGCTTTTGTCGAGAACATTACCACCTGGTGGCTCTTGTTTATATATGTTTAGATTTGTATGTACCGAGTATATACATTACATGTATGTATATTTATTTATATATGAAAAACATTATTATAATAATAATTATGTAACCGAAAATTTTCCATCCCAAACCTTAAAAGAGGAGAACGTTGAAATTAAATATTAGTATTGGATCCTAACCCTCATTAGTCTTTAAGCTCATTGTGACGTTGAAAATGGTTTAAATAAAAGTAAAACTTTATTATTGTTTTCTATCTTTCTTGAATTCTGTTTTTTATATTATTTTTTTCATGTATTAATATCTAAGTCTTTAACTTTGGGAGGCAAGGAAAGGCAACTAATTTTAGATGTTTCCAAAGCATGATTGGAAAGGAAGAAGTTATGGAATCCTAGGTGGTGAAATCTACTCAAAGAGAGAATGTGCATGTATGTGATGAAGTATTTATGTGTAAAGGAGTTTATGTGGGAGTTGTTTTTAAGGAGATGAAGTACTCCATTGTGTGGGAATGAACTTGGTTAAGAATTATTCGTGGAAATGAAAAGTTAATTCTAAAATTGGATAAAGCTCAATTACTATAAGGAACAAGGGAATAATATAATCTATGATAGATGTCTAAGTTATTGGAAGATATTGTAACATTGAGAAAATGATTTAATAATAAGAAAATGTTGTTGGATGGAGATGAAGATAGAGAATGTTGAGTATATTCTAAATATTCAAATTGAGCAAAATCAAAACATAATATAAAGATTGTAGCTACATCCAAATGGGAAGCATAAAGAGGGCATACGAAGCGGAGAGTTTCTTAATGTTGGTATTAGTTGCAATACATAATGGAAATCGAATAGAGTACATATGAAGTTGGAATAAGATAATTTGCATCATTATGGGTGCTATAAATTCATGTAAATAAAGTTAAAGATGAGGCAAGATTGCTTAAGGAAAGTAGTGAATGAAACTTGTAAAACTAATATGAGTTAAAAATGAGGAAAGGCTAAGTTGGGCTTGGAATGAGAAAATTTGCATTATTATGGATGCTATAATTTATTGTAAATAAGTTAAAGATGAGGCAAGATTAACCAAGGAAAGTAGTGATAAAAGCTTGAAAAACTACTGTGGGATAAAAATCAGGAAGGGCTAAGTTGGGCTTGGTTAGAAAGTGCTCAAGAAGATGGAACAACAATTCATAAAGACAAACGAAATGAAAAGGTATTTCAAAAACAAAAGCACAGATTGTTCTCAAAATCAGATGGGATTTGAGGGCACCCCAAGGAAACTTAGAAATTTTCTAAAAGACAAACCAAGCAACATGAAGAAAATGAATTTATTGTTGCAACAAATGGTGAACATGACCAACAAGACAAACACGGTAATGAGGGAGATTTTCTCATGTTTAAATTTATTTTGTGTATAGGGTAGACCTGTATGTTTTTAGAAGTAGAATATAGATCTATGTATACATGTATTGAATTGCTACTTGGTGAGAAAATCACACCTAATGAGGTGTTTCTTGTTTGGAAAATAGGCCATAAAATGATCAGCAGTGTTGTGGAATTCGATGCTATGCCAAGGAATTGGAAGGGATACCTAACTCTTATATTGATGTTATGTTATATATTTTTTTGAGTTGTATGCATACCTAATTAAGTAATGAAATGGTTAAAAATGCAAAAAAATAAAATAGTTGGAATGCATATGCACTCGTGAACATATTGAGAGATAATGCAAAGTGCATATAGATATTCTTGAGCATATGGAATGTTGCATATTAACTAAGAGTGGAATGTTGTTACATAGACAATTATAATTTTAATCATTTTTTGTTTTTCCTTACGGGCCCTTGACAAATGAATAAATGTGCATATCCCTAATTGATGGTGCATTCATACAGGTGTTGCTTGTCAATAACTAGACTATACATAACTATTTAGATTAAAATGAAAGAACAATTGCTCATCTTTTAGTGTAAAAGTGAGTAACTAGGAATGGTTAGGAGCATGGTTGAAGATGTTGATGATACTCTTGCATATGGCAGTCAACCTTGTTGAATAATTTTTATAAGCTCTAAAAGACACCAATTGATCAGGTACCATCAAAGATCTTGATGGAAACCATGCGTGTGTGGATTTAGTTGTGTTTATATTGCATATCAGTTGAAAGGAATTTAGGTAAGAATTCCTTTAGTCATGATTTGACATCATAAATTGATATATTTATGTGACTGAATGTCGATGTTTGAATGATATCCAGGTGGGGAATGGTAAAAGTTAAAAGCTTTAGACATATAATATTGCTTAAATTCTATTATGCAATTATATGGAACGGTATGGCACATCATGTTGTATTGGTTATAAAGTAATAGCCAAGGGAAGTTAGCACTTATGAGCATGTCGTGAAAGTGAATACCATGTGAACTTTCCATCTGTCTAGATGGTCAAGCAATGTTGTATTGGATTAAGAGGAAGGTGACAACATGGTCGAGCAAATATTAGGTAG
Organism: Pseudotsuga menziesii; assembly: GCA_001517045.1. Classification (NCBI taxonomy): domain Eukaryota; kingdom Viridiplantae; phylum Streptophyta; class Pinopsida; order Pinales; family Pinaceae; genus Pseudotsuga; species Pseudotsuga menziesii. The sequence goes on from LPNX010855858.1 coordinate 687,316, forward strand.
GTGGCTGGATGATGTGTTCAGATGTAATACCCCCTGAATTAACAATTATTAATTATGCTGGAAAATACTTTGATTATTATTTTATTATTCTTTAACACGAGGTCAAGAATCGAACATCTTGTAATAAAACATTCATGTTAATAAAATATGTGAAGGGAAACAAAAGTGGATATAGCTCTTGAAAGAGTGTTTGGTGACCCACATGAGTAAAATGACAAGTGGCAAAGACCACTGAATGAGAACTCAAGATGCAGGAGGCATCGTCCCCAAAAAATGGGTCTGCACTCCTAGTTGAGTTGCTAAAGAGCAGGAGGCTCATAAATGACCAAGTCCTTGGAAAATTACTATTTAATAGTAAGTCCATGAGCAGCACGAGGCTAGCATTGGACGGGGATTAACATCTGTATAATGCAAGAGATGGCGCATTAAGATATTTTCTCTTGAGGTTCAAAGAACAAGCTTGGGGGTTTAGGAGCAAGTAATTTGGTTGCTCTGGGAGTTGGTTGGGAGGAACAACTTCTCCACTTTTGTTTTCCCAATGTTAGTGCCAGGTTCCTACTCTATTTCCAATGATTAATTCTAGTTACATTAGGATGTGTTTGAGAAATGTTTAATTGCAGTTACATCTCCAAACAGTAGGATTATGCATTTTTGTAGAACAAATACCTTGATTTCTCTGTATGTACAATGTTATTACTGTAGTGATTAATAACTCGTTCTGAGCATAAGTTGGTAGAACTAGTGGTTGTTGATATAGTTTCGAATCCAATACTTGAAGAATTTAGAATTCATGATTCTGTATATAATGGGTTGAACCCTTTGTTTTCTTTTTAAATATGTACAGTATATTCCTACTCTTAACTGAGATTTATCTGTTCGTATCGTTTTCACTCAACCTTTTTAGGCTTCTCGAATGTGGAGCGAATCTATAATGTTTTTATAGTGTATATCCATCTATAGAGACAATAGAGCAGAGAGAGCGTGATTTATGACTCATTAATTGAATGAAGAATTGAGTTTCTACTTTGCAAGTGTTTTGGTCATTTAATACCTTTGTTTCGTTAACTCGAAATCAAATTTAGGCATATAAGATCGAATCATGTTCAGACATCGAGATCAAGGCATGGTTGTAAGCACTAAGATAGTTTCCAGATTCAATTAACTTACAGTGATTTAAACCCCAAATCAGACCAGAAACCCTTGAATCCACAAAAGTTAAACAAGATTATAATATTAGCAGTCCAGATCTAATCCACAATGAGATCGATGGTTCACAGAAGTGTGGAAGATGGAATTGCGGAGTTTAGCTCTGAAAAGTTGAAAACCCGATTTCCACAATACGCAAGGTTAGATGTCGATCCACAAGATTAGTAGATCAACGGTCGAGATTTTATTCGCAAGAAGAAGATCAACACTCGAGATCGTATCCACACAAAAGATCAATGGCTGATATTGGTCACGAAGGTTTCATTATGGAATCCATAAAAGTAATCAGGTCAACGGTCGAGATTAAAGCCGCAAAACAGATCAACGGTTTATAGAAGAGCGAAAGGCGAAAGGTGAGGAACAAGGAAAAAGACAAGTAAAAAGGTTGAGTTTTCGAAGTTTGATTTCTGCACCAAGCAAGATCGACGGTCAAGGTTGTTCCCACAAGGATCAATGGTGCAGAAATTTGAGGTGGAATGCAAAACGTGGAAGGTCAAGAAATAAGTTAACAGAACTTGGAGTTTTCAACATCCGACATTAAGCAAGATCGACGATCAAGGTTGTTTCCACAAAGATCAACGATGTGAAAAGCCAAGGCAAAATGTGGAACATGAAAGGTCGGAAATAAGTTAATGGAACTTGGAGTTTTCGAGATTCAATCTCTGCGTCAAGCAAGATCGACGGTCAAGGTTGATTCCACAAGGATCAAGGTGCGAAAAACCAAGGCAAAATGCGGAACACAAAAGGTCAAGAAATAAGTTAACGAAACTTGGAGTTTTCAAGATCCGATCTCTGCATCAAGCAAGATCGACGGTCAAGATTGATTCCACGAGGATCAACGATGCAGAAGTCGAGGCAGAATGCGGAACACATAAGGTCAAGAAATAAGTTAACAGAACTTGGAGTTTCTGAGATCCGATCTCCACATCAAATCAAGATCGACAGTCAAGGTTGATTTCGCAAGGATCAACGGTGCAGAAAGTATATGCAAAGTGCAGAAGGCGCAAAGTGGTCAAATGAAGGTTTCGATTGTTGGTTTTCCAATTTCTGATTTTCGCCTGGAAGACAAAATGCGGAAAAGTAAGTTTAGTGTGGAAATAACTATTTTGGTTGCAGAATGACTGTTATAGTGGTCCCTAAGCCTAAGAATGATGTAGAGGGATGAATTTGACCTTCAAGTATGGCCAAGGTTTCTTTTTATGTGTATTTTCTCATAACAACTAGGCATTTTTATTAATATGTCTGAATATATATAGTTGCATATTTGTTTTTTTAATTTGAATTTCGAGGTATGTTACTTATGGTATCAGAGCATGGTTTTATCACTAGGCCTAATTAGGCTCAACTCAAAACTGCTATAGAAAATATTTTGCAGGAAATATGGTAGATGCGAGAATATCTGCAGAATAGGAACGTCGCCCGGAACAACCTTTAAACAATGAAGAGGGTAATCTAAGGGATGGAGAGTTCTGGGTAGATCTAGATGAAAGTCGGGAAAATAAATCTGAATTAAAAAGGACTGTGGATGAACTAAGATCTGAATTAAGAAAGGTGAAGGAAAATAATGAGCAAATTTTGAAGGCTCAAGAAGAACTGAACATTATCTTGTTAGCAAAAATCCATAATGAAGAAAAAAGGATTCCCATACGGTAAGTGATTCATGATGGGTTGCCTCTAGTGGACATTACATGATTATTATAGGACTCAAATAGGTTAAGTTATTATGGATTAATGATCAGGTATGCATGAGGATTGTTGTATGAATAATTTTAGTTGATGATTAATGGTTTCTTCAATGAATGTTGAGAAGAAATATGAAATAAGATGCAAAGCGATATGTTGTATGGCCCTTGTGGATTCTCAGTTAGATCGAAATTGTAGCATGCAACTTAGCTTTGCATGTTGTAGTAAAAGAAAAAGTATGTTAGGTTCTCTGTGAAAATAGCTTCCCTTATGATCTCCACTAGAAAGGTAACCAGTGGCAGTATTGAAGGGGTACTAGAAATAACTTAGGGGTATTCCTTGTACTGCGGTTGAAAATAAAGTAGTAATCGTGTAACTAATTAAGCATGACTCAGGTAGCTTTATTGAAAATAAACTTCATGTATTTTGTTGAAAAGTAACTTGTGGGAACGATGGAGAATGGGAAGGTATTATTGCTAATCCCACCGCTACTATGTTAAGTGATCTAGGAGCAACATGCATTGTAGCACCCCAAGGATGAGGGAAATCTGCCAACTCACCAAGGTAAAGCATACGAAACACTAGTTAGTTCAACCAACCACTAGAGCTAAACAGAAGCTTGGTTTAGTACTGAGAGTACTCTTAACACTTGGTGTGTTTTGCTTGGACATCCAAGAGAAACCAGAAAGGCGCTTGCAAGAAAAATACTTATAAAAGATATAGGCATTGTAAGTAAATTTGTTCCTGTAAAGCAATAAGTTTACCTATCGGTGAATAGGACAAATAAGAATACTGGAACCTTTGCAACTCTTGAAAGCTAATGATGTTAGATTTTGATTCATGTATATGATGTTGATATTAACCTTGGTATACATGCAGATGTATGTGCACATGATGATTGGAATTGCTTGGTTGAGAAACTATATACTAGGGTTAATTATGTTAGAAATGTTGACCCTGCACCCAATAGATAAAGCCTTTGTCGATAAACCATTCCAAGGTCTAGGAGGAGATCTACAAGAAAGTTGTGCTTGGGAAAATAGATTTTCTGAATACTAGAATGGAGTTTAGAATTGGACAAAGACAAGCTTGGCGAATTTGGACAAAGATCGATTAATCGATTCTCTAATCAATCGAAAAAGGGAGAGTGTGAATGAAACTAATAATTCCTCCGATAAATTCAACTGTGAATCACCTGAGTTAAAGATTTGTAACTCACACATATCTACGACCGAGGATAGCTTCCAAAAATGAGTGTTACAAGTAAGATATAACTCTGGAATGGCTGAAGTTAACTTAACCTATGTGGGTAGATCTATGGTTGAGATCTAGTGAACGGGATGATCCAACGATTGGGGGGAATCCCACTGAACTAAAGTGCACAGAGATTAAATTGTGGAAGGTGGACCCGAAATTCCACTGTACGGTCTGACTAGAGATAGATCCAAAGACCCTGGAACATTTCGCTATACGGAAGAGCACGAAAGATAAAAGGTGAGTCAAGCTGTGGAATTGGAAAGTAATCATTGCGAAGAATATCAAGATCAACGGACGAGGTTGATCATGGGAGCCGATCAACAACTGTCAACTATTTCGTTGGGTGAACTAGCGCGGTCGAAGAAAATCCTGATGGGCGCGATACTTTATGAAATCCTCCCTATGACCATTGAAGTCCATCGTCGATCTAGATCTGATGGTCCTTTGGTCATTTCGTTGTGTTGATGTATTTATAACTTCGAAAGATATTCTGATGTATATTATCATTGTATGTTGTTGTACTGCCATTAGGCACATGAGAGAGAGAGAGAGAGAGAGAGAGAGAGAGAGAGAGAGATAGAGAGACAGAGAGAGAGAGACAGAGAGAGGAGGAGGAGCAGATAAAGATAGTTGTTGAACATTTTTTATTATCTTACTATTCTGAAGAAGTTTGTGGGGTTTTCTCCTTTATGGTTTCCTCGATGAAAATGTTTGTGCCTTTTGTATCTTTTATATCTTATGAATTTTGATGTACTTGTTATTCTTTCATATAAAGATCCTAGATAATCTAATCATATCTTAAGAAAATCTAACATGGTATCAGAGCCTCTCTGAAAGAAGGCATTGTGCAACTACGAGAACTAGGGCTTCCTAGATGAAGGTGTTCTCTCCACAGACCATCAAGCAAGGAAGGCCATGCTAACTCACCTCACTAGAGTACATCTATTGGTGGTAGCAGTTTCTGAATCGGAGAAGTTTCACTATGTAGCTGAAATACAACTACAATGGCAGCTAATGGAAATTAGGGTTTCATGTCTGAAAAACCTAGAAGACTGAATTTAGGAATTCTAGAACTTTCTCTATAATGAGAGCTTGGATAAGGCTCGGAAGCCGAAACTTTTACAGGAAGAAGAGAAATTATTGTTGTACCTTGTGTAAAAGTTTCAGCCTCAAATTCACTATTCTTAAGGAGATATGGTTCCTCCAAATCAGGGTTCCAGCCTCCTCCAGAATACAGACATAAACATGTGACCTAGGGATATTTGCTATATCTCGGGCTAGGAAGGTCCAAACGAAATTCCGTAAGATGTTGCAGGTAGGGCACGGACTGTAGTTGTAGGTAGGGCAGGGAATGTGAAACTGTGACATCTGGAAGTCCATACAAGTTCACTATGTTGAGCAGTCCCCAAAGCAATCACCTTGGGAAACTCAACATAAGTACCACTTGGAGAATCCATTTTTGCTCTAACCTGTCGGGTTGGAAAGAAGACATAGTAGGCTATCTTAGTGAGAAGTTTTAGACTATAATGATTTGGAACTTTGGAGATACAACATAATCAATTTCATACATTTATGCATAAGAAATTGGAAAACTAGGGCTTACTGTTCCGGGAGCTTCCCACCATTGTTTTCAGAAAAGGAGTACATTGGAAAGCTTGCCTTAAAGAGGCCAATATTTTTGTCCAATCAAAAGTTTGAAATTCCAAGTTTGAAAATTAGGGTTTGTCTGACAAACCCTAGATCAATCAACTCCAGAACCAGGTCGTACACCTCAAATCGTAAGGAAGTTCTAATAGCCAGAGGGAGATGAGGCTAAGGCTAGAGCCAAGAGAATCATTGCAGATTCTATTAGAGATCATCTCATCCCTCATATTTCATCCATGAAGACACCAAAAGGAAGTGTTTGATGCTATGATGAAGCAATCAAAGAAGAAGAGGAGATTGTTATAACCTCCTTGAATGGACTCCCAAGATCATGGGGTTCATTCACTCAACGAATGTGTGCCAAAAGGAAGTTGATTACCTTCAATAGGCTCCGTGAAGAGTGCACACAAGAAGAAGCTCGACTCACAATAAGAGAAGAGAAGATGGGAGCAATTGAAGATCAAGATCTCACGATTCAAACAAGATCCCTCAAGTAACGATGAATATGAAGGAATAAACTCATGAAGAACCCCTTATCCATCCTAGCATTTGGATAAGAAATGACGAAGTTGAAGGCTCAAGAAGGAGTCTACCCACCAAACAAATTAAAAATTATTCAACTGTCATTTCATGATATTTTTTGGTCGTGCATCTATTTATATTCAGTTGATGTGTTATGCAAGTTTGAGTATTTTCATTTATACTACTGAATTGCACATGATGGGTAAAAAGTCAATGATGTTGTACACCATTCGATTTTCTAGATTGAAACCTCTATGCTGACATATTAGGAGTAGTACACACTCTTAATAACATTGGGGTAGAATGCATCTATATGTTACTCTATGTGTATGGGATATGAATTAATGTTGTAGCATTGGCTAAAATAGTTGCATGGCTATGTGACATATATTTGTCACTATTAATATGTTTTGGAAATTATGGGATGTTTCTAATCATGTAACTAAACCTGACTTGTAGATCATTCCGAAGAACAAGTAACCACAGTTCAGAAGAGGAACCTGAAGCTTCCTGGGTCAAAGACACCACGACGAAAGAAAGAACTTCAGAAGAATATAAAGAGAACGCCAGATCCACCTCGAGAGATGAAGACCACCTTGGGCACGAGAAATAATCCAAGATGAAGAATAGTATGACGAGACTTCCAAAGAAAGCAAGAGGCATCATACACACTCTAGTTATGTGACACTATTGAGCGACATTATTGATGCAGAGCTTTCCATTTATGAAGAAGGATCCAATAGGGAAGGGAAGGAGACTATGATCAAAGAGTACCAGTTAAAGAAGAATGATTTCTAGGATGCGGTGTTGAGACCTGAAGGGAATTCCATAGTGTCTTCCATATGGATCTACAAGATCGAACATGCAGTAGATGGCAGCATCGTGGGATACAAGGAAAGACTCGTAGCATGAGGCTTCTCACAAGAAAGAAGGCACATACTACGAAGAGACATTTGCACTAGTGACTAGGTACACTTCCATTATATCCATCTGTACAGGTATGAGATGGGAGATACATCAGCTGACATCAAGATAAAATTCTTGAATGATGTAGCTAAGGAGGAGTATACGCAGAGAAGCCACTGGGAGTTGAGACACATGACAGGAAGACTCATGTGTGCAAATTAAAGAAGGCCTTGTACGAGCTCATAAGGCACCCATGGGATATAACATACAGTTACATAAGGAGCTTGAAGATCACCTAGAGTGATGAAGATCTTAACCTTTGCTACAAGATTGAAGATGAAAGCCTATTGAGGATGACAAGCTCATAGACGGGTGCGAGAAAAAAAATTCAACAAAGTTCAAGATAGAGGATCTTGGTATCCAATGACCCTAGATGGATACATAGAATATTAATAGTAGAGGAAGCTACTTGTCACTCCATTATAGAATGTTTCAATACATAAAGTACGATAAGCAGAGGCAGAATGATGCTTCGCTTCAGAGGGAGTGACTATAGAAGATCCTCAGGTTCGACGTGGTATAGTAGGATGGACAACTTACTGATGGCTCTAGGATTAACTGAGAGTAAAGCGGATTCCAACCTTTACTTCAAGGTTGAAGGCAGAAGACCAGTGATGCCCCTGTTATATGTCGATGACCTATTCCTTACAGACAAAGAGGAACTCTTTAAAGATGCAATAAGGATACTTGCTACAGAGTTCAAGATGAAAGACCTAGAGATATTTTACTACTTCTTAGTGGAAGAATGAGAATGAGATTTTCCTTGGTCAAGGAAATTATGCAATGGAGATTCTGAAGAAATTCAGAATACTGGACCGCAAGGCGATAACCACACCTATGGCATCAAACTTGAAGCTTTTGTGTGATGCTTCATTAGAGACGGTTGATGCCACGATGTATTGTTAGATGATTTGTTCATTGATGTGCTTGACGAATACGAGACTAGACATATGATTTTTTGTGAACAACCTAAGCAAGTTCCTGACGAATCCGAGACATGCTCACCTGGTTGCAAAGCATGCAGTGAGGTACCTAAAGGGTACAGTTCTGTATGGGCTCAAGTATGATATGAATCAGAAGACTAACTTGCATGGTTATGTTGATTCAAAATGGTAGCACCACTGAGAACAAGAGAACCTTGGGTTGCTTCTTCAGTTTGAGATCTAGTATGGCCTACTGGTTTGGCAAGATGCAGTCCTACATGGTGCTAAGTACACTTGAGGCAAAATATGTTGCCACTTTCTCAGTTATTTGTGAGGTAGTATGTTTCTTTTGAAAGCTACTATTTGATTTGAGTGATCTGACTTGCATTTTTGTATGTTATAGATAGGAGCAGTGAATCTCCAGCATGTGATCTAGATCGAGATCTCTCGAAAGAGGGAGTGATGATTTCTAGCATAGCTAGTGAGATAGGTTGTCTGAGCATAAAATCCCGGTGAAGCTTGTAGGTTGCTCATACATAATCAGTCTTGTAGGTTGTCCTCAGATGTAATCAATCCTAGCGAAGCTTGTAGGTTATCCTTATACGTGATCAATCCTGATGTGATTCTCTGCTAGAAATAGCTAGAGTAAAGTTTGAATACTTTAGAGAGAAGCTTGGTGTACTTCAGATAGAGGTTCCTTCCAAGGGGAAGTGATAAGTCTGGAAGGCGCAGATACACATAAGCCTTTCCGACATGGTGGTAGGTTGGTCCTCCCACGGTCATTGATGTAAGTGTTGGAGCCTTTCTGACATGATGGTAGGTTGGTCCTCCCATGGTCGTTGATGTAAGTGTTGGAGCCTTTCCGACATGGTGGTAGGTTGGTCCTCCCATGGTCGTTGATGTAAGTGCTAGAGCTTTTTCGACATGGTGGTAGGTTGGTCCTCCCATGGTCATTGATGTAAATGCTAAAGTTTTTTCGACATGGTCATAGGTTGGTCCTCCCATGGTCGTTGATGTAAGTGTTGAGCCTTTCCTGGATGGTGGTAGGTTTCTCCTCCCATGTCGGTGGATGTAAGTGATGTGTTATGTCTATCTGGGTTGTGCTTCGTGTGACGATGACACGATCTGAAGATGATAAGGTAACAGTAGGGTACACAGGTGTTGCAAGGCATGTAATCAGTCTTGGGATGTTCCTTCAAGTTATGTAGTGGCATATAATCAGTCCTAGGATATCCTGTAGATTTTGCAAGAGGCATATAGTAAGTCCTGGGATGTACCTACTTAATTGCTTGCTCACAGAGATGATGAAGACCTACATGGAGGCTAGGCCTACATCCAGCATGAAAAAGGGCTAGCACTGTAGAAACTTCTAATGATAGATAGTATGGGATGATGATCAAATTATAAGAAGATGATGGCATCAACTATGATGAAGACTCTATGACTCCTTGATGATGAAGATCTGACCAGATGTGTTGATGACTGTGTAGAGAGAGAATACCTTCTTATTTAAGAGGGAGTGTTGATGTATTTGTAACTTCATAAGATATTTTTATGTATATTATCATTGTATGTTGTTGTACCCCCATTAGGGATGTGTGTTACCCCTTTACGGGATGTCTAAATTGTGTTTAAACCTTGAGGTACAACCTTCGTTGTAAGTCGGGGCAATAGTCCACAGTGTAACATCATGTAATATGTAATTATGGTCTCTCTAGGAGAAGTGGGACCCATGTGAGATGACATGTAGGCTCGAGTCTTATATTTGGTTAGTGACTTGAAAGGGTATAAATAGGGAGGCACTCTCCCTCATTTATACATCTCACACACTCTCTAAGGCGCATGAGAGAGAGAGAGACAGTCAAAGGAGGAGAGAAAAATAGGTGCTGAACATTTCTTATTGTTGCTTTTTTATCATCTTACTATTCTGAAGAAGTTTGCGGGGTTTTCTCCTTTATGGTTTCCCCGATGAAAACCTTTGTGTCTTGTGTATCTTTTATATCTTATGCATTTTGTTGTACTTGTTATTCTTTCAGATAAAGATCATATATAATCTAATCAGGTCTTAAGAAAATCTAACACGTTGGTGAACTAGGAAGGGAGTTAATTACTAGAGACGAGAGCGAAATCATTTATGAAATCGGATCCACAATGGAGTTGAAATCCGCTCTTGGTTGAGCGCCTGTGGGACCATTGGTTGAGTGAGATTAATTTTGCAGTTCTGCCAAGTTTAGAACCGAACTAAATCTAGTGACAGTCCATCTAAATCCTATTACAAGGGAGCCTAGACTCAGATTCAAAGTGTCCTTTCGTTGAAATCAAACCAGTAAGCTACATGAAGTAGTGTGAAAGAAGGATGAACAAATAATGTTTAGTTAATAAAAACCTGAACATAATATGTGGTGAAGGGTGCAATGAGTGTGCGATGGTCTAGTATGAAGGCATGATGAACAAGATTGCTTAATCATGGGTATGGAAGGTTTGTTTCAGTTACATAAATAAGGTGAAAATATCTGGTTATTTTAATGATGCATATAATATATGGCATATAGTGTCTTGGAAATGGTAGTACCTAATATGGTCGAATTACTTAGTATTGTAATTTTGAGGATCACTTCAAAGATTAGTGTAAATTTTGTAGAGGCCCACCAAATTGCTTGGATGTTTGGAAGTTACAGATTGCATGTAGAATTGACTAAAGACATGGCACTACAGTTATGTCTAATAAAATAAAGACAAAAATATACCATGTGCAAGGGCCAAACGTTTGAGAAGGAGCTCAGGGCGATGAAAACTAGACAAAATAGATTCTTAAATCCCATATTTGGAATATTGATACTATTTGGGTTTGACTCATCTAGAATTGTGTTAAGATGACGTGTTATATGTGGTTTTCCAAGTTGGAAGCAAGTGTATATGATAGGGGGTAAGTGCTCCCACTTACCAGAGCCAAACAATATGAGGATGGCCTCAGGATTACAAAAATCTAATTTTGTAGGAGACAGAATTCTAAATTCATATTTTGATTTGATTAACTTTGTACTAATGGTGATGTAGGAACCATGTTAGGAGATACATTGCTTGCAAGAAACAAAACACCAATTGGGATGATAAAAGTTTGCCCTTGGGGCAGGTCTTGGGGGGGGTGCCATTGTTGTCTGAGATCAAAGCAGGATACATGTGGAGTTAGAAGAAGTTGCTTATGCGAATATATATTTGGATTATTTAGCATCTTCTTGTTGTTATACATGCCTGATAGTGCAGATCAAAGAATGGTTTAATTCAAATGTGTTGCACAGATCCTTATGCAGGACACCCTGGTTACCAAAGGATGATTAAAGCCTTTAGAAAGCAATTCTTCTAGCCCAATTTCAAGGGAATATTTAGTTGATTACATGTCTAAACGTGGAATGCCACTAGGTGAAGGTTATCTCCCATGGTTAGAGGTTGCTTATAATGGTTATTTCCAAGTTCCTGCAAGTATGGGTCCTTGAAAAATTTCATAGGGACACAAAGGTAATAATCCAAAAGTCATGAAGCAGCCCTGTAAATTGATTGATGTTAGGACCTAATTCATTAAAAAGAAAGGGAACTAACTATGAAATAGGTACAACAAAACTTGAAGGCTGCCCAAGACATGCAAAAAAGTTATGCTGACGTAAAAAGAACTCCTTGAGAGTTCCAGGTCGGTGATCATGTATAAATAAAGGTAAATCCCAAGAAAACTACATTGATATTGGGAAAGTATAAGAAATTGGCACCCAGGTATTAAGGTCCATTTGAAATTCTAGCTAAAGTAGGGTTGGTTGCATACCAGTTAGCCCTACCACCCAATATTAAAGTAGATAATGTGTTTCACGTTTCTATATTGAAAATATATGTTCATGATGTTTCTCATGTGATTGAATGGAATGTAATCCAAGTGGAACCAGAGGGAGAGTTCCAAGTGAGACCGGAGCACATTCTGAACAGGAGAGAACTTTTACTCCGGAACTGTACCTTCGGACAGGTAAAGGTGCAATGGAATCACCTTAGTCCAGAAGAAGCTACTTGGGATTTGGAAAGTAATATGCAGGAGTCATATCCAGACTTATTCCAAGAGGCTGACATGGATGAATAAAAGCAAAAGTTATAACACCGAGGACGGTGTTATCTTTTAAGGGGAGATGTATGTAATACCCCTTGAATTAACAATTATTATTTCAGTTGGAAAATACTTTGATGATTATTTTATTATTCTTTGACAGGAGGTCAAGAATAGAACATTTTGTAATAAAACATTCCTATTAATAAAATATGCTGAAGGGAAACAAAAGTGGATATAGCTGTTGAAAGAGTGTTTGCTAACCCACAAGAGGAAAATGACAAGTGGCAAAGACCACTAAGTCAGAACTCAATATGCAGGAGGCATCATACCCAAAAATCAGGTCTGCACTCCTGGTGGAGTTGCTAAAGAGCGGGAGACTCATAAATGACCAAGTCCTAGGAAAAATACTATTTAATAGTATGTCCATGAGCAACATGAGGCTAGCATTATACGAGGATTAACATTTGTATATTGCAAGAGATGACACATTAAGAAGTTTTGTCTTCTGGTTCAGGGAACATGCTCAGGGGTTCTAGAGCAAGTAATTTGGCTGCTCTGGGAGTTGGTTGGGAGGAACAACTTCTCCACTTTTGTTTTACCAGCGTTGGTTCCAGGTTCCTACTCTATTTCTAATTATTAATTCTAGTTACAGTATGATGTGTGTAATAAATGTTTAATTGCAGTTACATCTCCAGGCAGTAGGATTATGCATTTCTGTAGAACAAATATTAGATCTGTATAATGTTATTATTGTAGTGATTAATAACTCATTCTGAGCATAAGTTGGTAGAAATGGTGGTTGTTGATATAGTTTCAATTCCAATACTTAAAAATAATTTATAATTCATGATTCTGTATATAATAGATTGAACCCTTGGTTTTCTTTTTAAATATGTACCATATATTCCTACTCTTAACTGAGCTTTATCTGTTCGTATCGTTTCTAGTCAACCTTTTTAGGCTTATTGAATGTGGAACAAATCTATAATGTTGTTATAGCGTAGATCCATCTGTAGAGAGCATAGAGCAGAGAGTGCGTGATTTATGACTGATTAATTGAATGAAGAACATAGTTTCTACTCTGCAAGTGTTTTGGTCATGTAATACCTTTGTTTCACTAACTAGAAGTATAGTTTTTCAATCCTCTTTGTGTACATGTGTAACTCGAAATCAAATTTAGGCGTATAAGATCGAATCATGTTCAGACGAAAAGATCAAGGCATGGTTGTAAGCACTAAAATAGTTTCCAGATCCAATCAACTTACAATGATGTAAACCCCAAATCAGACCAGAAACCCTTGAATCCGAAAAAGTTAAACAAGATTAGAAGATTAGTGGTCCAGATCTAATCCGCAATGAGATCGAGGATTCACAGAAGTGCGAAAGATGTAATTGCGAAGTTTAGCTCCGAAAGGTTGAAAACTTGATTTCCGTAATCCTCAAGGTTAGATGTCGATCCACAAGATTAGTAGATCAATGATCAAAATTTCATCCGCAACAAGAAGATCAACGGTCGAGATGGTATCCACACAAAAGATCAATGGCTAATATTGGTCATGAAGATTTCATTATGAAATCCATAAAAGTAATCAGATCAACGGTCGGGATTAAAGTCGCAAAACAAATCAACGGTTTATAGAAGTGTGGAAGGCGGGAACAGGGAAAAAGACAAGTAAAAAGGTTGAGTTTTTGAAGTCCGATTTTTGCATCAAGCAAGATCGACAGTCAAGGTTGTTCCCACAAGCATCAACGGTGTGGAAAGATGAGGTGGAATGCGGAACGCGGAATGTCAAGAAATAAGTTAACGAAACTTGGAGTTTTCAAGATTTGATCTTCGCATCAAGCAAGATCGACGGTCAAGGTTGTTTCCGCAAGGAGCAACGGTGTAGAAATCTGAGGTGGAATGCAGAACACAGAAGGTCAGAAATAAGTTAACGGAACTTGGAGTTTCCGAGATCCGATCTCCGCACCAAGAAAGATCGACGGTGAAGGTTCATTCCAAACGGGTCAACAGTGCAGAAAGCCGAGGCATAATGTGGAATGCGGAAGGTCAAGAAATAAGTTAATAGAACTTGAATTTTTTGAGATCCGATCTCCACATCAAGCAAAATCAATGGTCAAGGTTGTTTCCGTAAGGATAAACGGTGCGGAAAACTGAGGCGGAATGCGAAACACGGAAGGTCAAGAAATAAGTTAACGAAACTTGGAGTTTTCGAGATCCAATCTTTGCATCAAAGCAAGATCAACGGTCAAGGTTGATTCCGCAAGGATCAACGATGCGAAAAGTATATGCGGAGTGCAGAAGGCGAAAAGTGGTCAAATGAAGGTTTCGATTGTTGGTTTTTTTATTTCTGAGTTCCACCCAGAAGGCGGAAGGCAGAAAAATCAGTTTAGTGCATAAATAACTATTTTGGTTGCAAAACGGAACTGTCAATGGAGGAAGGACTTTTATAGTGGTCCCTAAGCCTGAGAATGATGTAGAGGGATGAATTTGACCTTTAAGTTTGGCGAGGGTTTATTTTCTCATAATAGTTGGGCATTTTTTTTAATATGCTTGAAGATATATGGTTATTGATTTTTTTTTTGAATTTCGAGGTATGCTACATGAGATGTTCATAAACTTTTAATCTCATTGTGATGGAATGCGTGGTATGAGAAAGTTATATTTTATGCGATGTAAGGGTGCAGACCAAGAAATAGAAATACACAAATTTATTAAATAGGTAAATTAATTATATGACATAATTATAATGTGGTATGACTTGAGAATGTGGTATTCTATGTGATGTAAGGGTGCATATCAAAAAATAGAAACCAATAAATTTATTAAATTAACATATCAATTAAATAACACGATAAAAGTAATATAATAATAAATATATTAAACATATAGGGAGGGGGAGGAAGGTTACCCACAAAACAATTAAATACTAAAACTAATAATAAAGATAATATATAGTTGGGAGTGCAAATTATGATTATGCATACATGTATGTTGGAAAATTTGTTCTATTGCATTATGCAAATATATGATTGTGATTTATGAAAGTGATTAAATTGTTAGACATATGACCATAATTGTAAGATCATCCATGGGTTGTAGTGGATGTGGTAGTGAAAGAATTGTTTATATGCCTGGTTTCAATACAATGTATGAGCTTATAACTTTCATTAATGTGTTTGTTGAACCTCCTTATCTCGTTCATGAACGAACCAAACTGTGGGTGATTAACGAGTTATTGACCATTGCAATTATGAAATTCAAGAAAGGTGTGTTTACAACTAACATTTTTATAGTTTTAACTATAGTATATAGATATATTTAACTATTTTTGTCATTTGTAGTATCTACAAACAAGTATTTAGTTCTAATCAATTACAATATTGCATAGGTAACAATTTCTTCCATTCCCTCCCATTGAATGATTTAGTGTATTTGTTCTACTGCCTCTCATCAAATGATTTAGTGTTAATACATCATTGTTGGGAATATTTATATATTGTTGGAACTGTCTAGATGTCTAGGTTGCATGTGAGTACTTTGTTATTTGTCACGAGATGAGTTAGATACCTAAATTACAAAAATCTAGATAGAATTTAAACATACGTATATAATCAACACAAGATTAATATTATATTACGAATATGCTTGAGCAAGTTACAATGGGATCTACCTCTCTTAGACCAATTTCCCAAGGAAATATTTGTCTAATATCCTAAACTGCTAATAATAAATAGAAACCCTATCATATAGCTTATAAGTGACTTTATTAGACATGTAAGTCTTGTATTCTAACAACTGCACTTAAGGATGACAACACTTAAAACAAAACTTGCTAAAAGAAAAAACACTATGACTGCAAACACATTTACTAAAAAAAAATCATACATTCTTTAATGCTTCTAATTTGAAAGTAGTGCTTGTACTAGTAATACACCTTCAAGTTCCTTCTTATTATTCCAAAAGGTATAGTCTATTAGTTGTAATCAAAGTTCCTAGAATCAATGGACACCTTTTGCACATGAAACGGCTCATAACCCTTGTAAAGGTATGATACTCAACTTCCATATCACCATAAAACTATAGAACAACAATCCCCTCATACATGTCTCGTAACCTTGACTTGATATAGTTTCTTTGATCCACAACCATCCTAGACTATTGAATAATTATTTTTCCTCTCCTGCATCACTCCTAGTCTTTAACTTGTGAGCCTCTTAAAATACAAACAATGCCAAATCTTCAATGCGTTCATCATGGTTGTCAATATCCAATGGACCTTCAACAATGGGTACATCTCCTTTGATAACTACAAGGGAATAAGTTTTGGACCCAGCGTCATAGATCTTTGACTAAAACCATCTTCGACATTAAAAATTGCATTAGTACTAATTGCAATATTATATACATCGCTTTAAATCTACCCTGGAAATCAAATTCCTATTGATGAAAAATAACTAAGACAATGGGAAATCTTCACAATATCACCTACATATGCTCTATACTTGGATTCAAATCTATGTTGTTTCAATACATAAATCCTTACATATTGTTCAAGATTCATAGTGGAACTGTACAAAGTAAAGCAAGGGATTCCATACCAAGATAGTCCAAGTAGAATTATGTTGATTTGAATAGGTTGTTTTGTAACGTAAGATGATGCATGATAGGGTGGCAGTGACTATATGATACACAACGGTTGTACACTGATTGTACGATGGTTGGTATTGAATTTTTGGTGGTTGTATAAATTTTCCATGGAAGCATATCCTCTACCTTAGCAACTGAGCTTTTTCCAAATCAACAAAAATCAAAGAAACAATGATTGTTATGGCATCTCCTCTCTCAAAATTGACACAAACTAAATAAATGGTGATTGTTATGGCGATTCCCTTCTCCAAATCAACTCAAACAAAAATGATAGCTACTATAGCGACTCATTTCTTCGGAAATAATAGCTACTATAGCGGCTCATATCTCCAAATCAAGATAAATTACCACAGCCTCAAATAGTCTATAGCTTTATTCACCTTCAAGGACAAGCTTTAATCCTCTTCCTCCTTCAGCCTTGGCAGTTACAACCTCTCCTTTTTTATACAGTGACATTTATTCTAGATGGCAGATTGATGGCTCTTCAAATAATGGCTAGGCGGTTGACTATTCTCTTGGTGGTTGGATTCTATTTCTGTTATACCTTGTTACAAAATCAGCTAGAAACTTAAATTCCAAAACCCTAGATATGTTTGGAATAGAGATACGTAATCAAACATGAGTACAATATTATGTTACAAAAATACTTGAGCAAGTTACAACATGATACACCTCTCTTATATAGAGTTCAAATGATGATATTTTTCAGAAACTTTATAACCTTAATTATAACTAGAATCTATATTTTATAGCTTAAGTAATTTTAAATGACTTTTTTCAATTGAAAAAAACTAAAAAATAAATCTTGCTACTCTATTTGAGATCAAAGAAAAAATTACATTTTTACACAGTTTCTACTACATGACCTTCATCAACCTTTATCAAACAAACACAACAAAACATAAAAGAAAACATTTATTTCTTGTCTGAATAGACTAACACAAACAAACCTATATACTTCCTTGTCACGTAATTCATGTACATATGTATGCCATCCATCATAGATAAAAACTGAAGTTTGACTCATAAACTAACAGACAAAACCAAGACAAACATAATAAGATTCTTAGCTTCCATGAATTCTTGATAGTACAAAAAACTTATTTTTCAACAATAACTAACTTTGACAAACGATCAGCCTCAGAATTGAAACACCTGGAAATGCGAGACAAAGATAATTGATTACAAGAACTCATTAAAACTTGTATTTCAAAGCACCAATGCTTGAGTTGAATAACCTGAAGTTTGAATCATTCATTTGCTCATTCCACAATTACTTTTAAGTCTCCAAAGTCTCCAAAAAGAGTAAGAGCATCGATACCAATATAAGAAGCAAAGCTCAAAATGCCTCCATAGACTGATCAATTCAGCTCTCGTATTGCTACCAATACCTCCACCCATCCACACTCTAAAAAATGATCATTATTTATAAAGCCATTATTTAAAAATGACTTTATAAGACAAGCAAGCCTTATATTCTAACATTATTCATTATGGGTGATAATTTTTCAAAGTAGTGGAAATAATATATCCTTAAATTCAATGTGCATTCATTTCTCTCTAATTCTGAATTTTTTCTCAAGTGCATCATAATAATATCTTTTTATCCCGTAAGTAAAATTTATATATATCTAATGTCAAATATATGGAAGAAAATAATTTAATTATTAGAAAAAGAAGTAACACAAGTAAAATGTTAACATTTTGATATTAGTGAAATCTCAACAAAACAAATGAAATCAGCAACATAGTTGCTTAATACGTGCCTTTTATGTAAAAGATAATGTAAAATAAATTAATGTATTAACTATTAGTTTTATTTTATATGTCTAGTATATTAATTGTGTTTAGTAAAAACAAAATAACTATCAAATAACAAATACATAATTTCAAAAGTTTATTAAAATCTTGTTTTTAGAAAATTCCATTAATTGATTTTTTACTCTTTGAACATGAAAGTTATAAATTACTACAATGTTCATCATTGAGTTCATAATTTTTACTATCATAATTTTTACTAAAAATCATTCATGAGGGTGTAAAAGGTTACATAGGTTTGAGAGTGATATAATGCTTAGATAGCTCTTCATACTCTCATGAGTAGTTTTTTGGTAAATAGCTTCATGAGTTATTTAAGGCTTATACAAAGTCGTATGAACACACTATAGTTTCTTATTACCTTTCTTTTATGTATAAAATAGTGTAAAATAAATTAGCATCTAAGTTTTCTTTTAAATATCTTAGTTTATTAGTTGCATTTAATTTAAAAACATGAATAATTATCAATTATAAAAATATCCTAATACTATTTTAATAAAAAATATGTAGTGAACTAAGCAACTTAATTGCTTAATGTCTATATGTAAAAAAACAATGTAAAATAAATAAATATCTAATTTATTTTTAAATGTTTTAATATATTAATTATGTTTTTGTATTTTATTAGATATAAAATTATGATTCTAAATAGTTTTAGAATTTCCTTTAATTAATTATATTGAATACTATATTCCTTTAATTAATTATATTGAATATTATAATAATTATAAAATATTTTATTAAATAAAAATATAAAAATAAAATTGTTTTTAATAAAAAAAATATGTATTAATAAATATTTGTAGACACGAGCTTATGATCCCTTGTTTGCTGGTTTGGGCCCAAAGACCCACGATCCATTTTCAAGCCGCCCTTATTCAGGGTAGCTCTTTTTAGTTGAAAAAAAATGTATTAATAATTGTTTTTAGGAAATAAATAAAATTAACTATTTTTATTTTTTTTTAAGAAAAAACATATATATATAAATAAATTTGTTATATTAAAGTAAGTTATAAAAAAAAGTAATTTACTTAAATATTTATATAAAACAATATTGAGATAAACCAATTTTTTTCTATCTTTCGAAATTAAAAAAAAAGTTAAAACATAAAATAAACCCACCCATACTTGAAATATTGCTTATTTAGGAGTTGTGATTTTGCAAATCTCAAATCAATGAGTTTATGGAGTAACCTATTTACCCAACCATTTGGACCGATCGGACGACCTGGCTCGCGTGAGCTGTCACATCCGACGTTGCTGCTCGTCCAATCAATGCAAATGGTCAGGTAAGTAGGTTACTCCTTTTATATATCAAATTTAACAGAACTTTATAGCATTTAGTTCATTATGTTGTACAATATGTATATTTGCACTTCATTAATTAACCAAAGATAGAAGCTTGCAAAACACGCTTACCAAAATAAAGATTTTCAAAAACTTCAAATTCAATTGCTGAAATGAAATGATAATTGATGCATTTAAGGACTATATTATATTTATAAAACGAGAACATGTAATAATGAATGACACTTATTAAATATATGTTTTCATAACTTGTTTTCATAACTTTATTGTCAAATTCATAGTGAAGATAATAATTATACGAGAAAAAAGAGTCTACCTAGATCATTCTTATGGTCTATACAACAGTCTTAATGTAACACCTCGGTTTTGATCCTGTTTGCATTAAATGTATATGATGTAAATATTATATGGAAGCATGGCAAGGAGCTCAAGGCCAAGGCCCTGTAATTAATTAATATTGGTGTATAGGTGATCACGTCGATGCCTATGGTTCATGTGCTAAGTCAGGGACGTTTGTAAACATCATGTAAATATGCAATTTAATGAAAAAAACCCACAACCAGCCATGTCAATGCAACAAATAATGAGATGGGGGCATGATTTCCCAAGGATATGAAGATGGGGGGATGTTTAACCTTGAGCCATTGGGGAAAACCTATCAAAACTGTCAACTACACATTTCTTGTCTTTTTCCCCAACCATTTATTTCTGCCATTATTTGGTTGAGGTAGTTATTGCATGGAATGGGAAGAATATGGGAAAAATTCGAATTGGGTAGAGCACCCATTCTTGAAAAACGTGTTTTGACTGCATGGGCAAGAAAACACCCAAAAACGTATGCCCATTCCCTCATGCATTCACGTTTCATCTTCCCTCATGTTTTGGGGGGAGTGGCGAGACGTTTTGATGATCCATCCTTCATCCACGAGGGGGGGGGTTGTTAACTTTCACGATCATTCACCCACGCGTTGGTCATTCTTCCTGATTCGACAGACGCAACGAGAGCTAGAAAGTGATGCTACGCGTTACTACAAGTATTTGTTTTCCTTTGTCGAGACCTTGGTTGATTTGTGGCAGTGTTATCCTGAACTGCAGAGTGTTATGAGACCCTGTTACTTTGTGTATCAGACTGAAGCATGTGTTGTTGTGTCTCCCTGTGGTTTGTTGTGATGTGCACCCTGGTTTTGGTCTAAACTATATACAAGACTTAGGAGTGGAAGAGACATAGAATGTGCTTGATGAACCTAGTGTGGAACCTCACAATAAGATAAGAGTGGCTGGTGAATTTGCTATGCACATCCTTAAGAGCACTGGAAGGGAAGGTGTAGCCAGAGGGACTGTGGAGCAGAGAAGGGGACACTTCCTTGTGTTGGGTGTGTAGGCACCGTGGATGCCAGGTCAAGTAGGTCTTATGAAGGTGTCCTTAGCTCTGTGGATGAGCTCACTAGCTTAGTAGTTCTTCCTGTCCACTACCTTAGAAGCCTGATAAACCCAACTTGAAGGATGGCTTGGCTAATAGCCTGATAAACCCATCTATTGGCTTAGCTGTGTCTTGTTGTGTTTGGCCATGTGTGTGTGTGATCCTTGGTTGGATAGCCTGATAAACCCATATGTTAGTTGGCTTGGCTGGTCCTTAATGTGTATATTGGCTTGTTTTCCTGCGACTTGACAAACCCAACTGTGTTGGCTTGGATGGTCCTTAATGTGTATATTGGCTTGTTTTCCTGCGACCTGATAAACCCAACTGTGTTGGCTTGGTTGAGTTTGTTGTATACTTGGCTGGATAGCCTGATAAACCCATCTGTTAGTTGGCTTGGTTGGTCCTTAATGTGTATATTGGATTGCTTGCGTGCAGCCTGAAAAGCCCAATTGTGTTGGCTTGGCTGAGTTTTATTGTATCCTTGGCTATGTGTGAGTCTGCTAGTGTTCCTTATTCCTTCGGGAAATCATGCCCAGCTCGGGGGTGGCAATGCTCCCGAGAGATTGATGAGCACACTCGCCTATGGTTGGGTGGAACGTTGCAACGACATAGCTGGTTGCGGGACAAACTTCTTCAAGATAAGTATTCTTGTCTATGTTAATCTCAGCATTTGTATTTGCTTAATGAAATATGATGAATATGCTTAATGTGTTGAATTGATTAATTGTTTCCACTATATAATTGCAATTGTATGCATCTGTGTATATTTTCTTCAATCCAATTTTAAATTATGTTATAGGGCTTGGATTTCCTGGATTGGTGAAGGCTTGAATGATCAAATATGTCCAAGACTTCTGCTAACAGGTTGAATTTCCTGACAGAAATCTCCTTCCACAACTTGCGGGATGCTGGATGTGGCTTCACAATCTCTATTTTCGCAACTCTCCTTTCCGCAACTTGCGGGATGAGGGATGCGGCTTCACAGATCTCTATTTCCACAACAGTTTATTCCGCATGCGGGATGCAGAATGCAGGATCGCAATTTCCATATTTCCCAGATTCTGCAAACTCAAGCTTTCCATGCCGTTGATTCTTGCGGGTTGATTCTCAACCGTTAATCTGTCTCCAGATGGTGACCATTGATTTTCGTCGCTATTTTTCTCCGTCGTTTGATCTCCTCGGAGATCTTTCTTCGTAGATCATCGAATTGATCAATGGTGGATGGGAGGGGACGTGACATTGTGGTATCAAAACATGAATGTTGAGGTGTGTTTCACGGCCACGCCTTGTGTTTCAAAGAACAACAAAGGTTCTATATGAAATTTTTAATTTTGCATGATAATCGAGGTATGGGTACGTGACACTTCAGAATTCTTATTCGAGGATAAAATATTTTAATTTAATTTTTTTCAATGTGGTTCACGCGTCGGCTTGACCGACGGGCTAAGTCCATGGAAATAAATCAGGCGGGCCCACCCGAAGGGGCCTCACACCTTCGGCACACTTCATGCCTAACCCCAATAGCGTCAATGAGAATTGAACCCGTGACCTCTATACCGAGAGGCCTAGCGACGGGTGCTCAACCAATTGAGCTAACTCTTGGGGCTAAAATATTTTAATATATAATCATAGAATTATATAATAATTTGTATTATATTATTTTATTTAATTTAATTGATAAAGAAAATTATAACAATTTATATTAGATTATTTTACTTTGAAAATTAGTAACTCTCGATATAAAAATTGAAAATTAAAGAACTAAAAGTTTGAAAATTGTGTAATTTTTTATATATATTAAGTATGTTGAAGGTATGAGTATAAATATGTATATTTATAGATTCAATACAAATAAATTATAGAAAAATAAGTTAAAATATTTGATTTTAAAATTCACAATTTATAATTCAAAATACTTTCTCATCTAATTTAATCTAATAAAATAAATCTCAATCATGTTATACATTCATAACAATTAGATGATCAGAGGAACTCGCAGAAGACAAAGGCTCGCACACAGATAGGAGAGGTATACACACCAAACTCATTGTATTACTGAAATGAAACTTAGTTATATATGTAAACACCAAACAAACAAGATCCTAGAAGAAATGGTAAGATCCTGTCACTAATGAACTGACAAACCACTTAACCTAAGTTTAGAAAACAACATTGAATGCATTTCTGCATTATCTCTAACAGCTTCTGTTAATGGAGAAATGGATTCTTTACAACACCAAGTTTCTTTCTAAGATCCTCAAATTGGATTCTTCCAACTAGTATGGTGAAAATATCAGCAACATTTTCACTTGTACTACAATAAGTCAATTCAATCTCTTTTGACTCAATCTTTTCTCGCACAAAGTGATGTTGCAGCTCAATATGTTTGGACCTAACATGATAGGCTCTATTATGTGCCAACTTGATTGAACTTTGATTATCAAACTAAATTTTGGTAGCTTGTTCTTGCTTTGTTCCAACATCTTCAAGAATGCGCCTCAACCAAATGGCTTCACAAGTGGCATTGGTTAATGCTTTATATTCAGCTTTTGTGGATGACAAAGAAACAGTTGGTTGTTTCTTACTGCTCCATGACACGAATTCTGAACCAATGGGAAAAGCATATCTAGAAGTAGATTTTATGTCGTCAGGATTCCCTGCCTAGTCAGAATCAAAATAACCTACCAACTGAACATCAAATGCATCAGTATATAAAAGACCAAAATTAATTGTTCCTTTTAAATATCTTAGGACTTGTTTTGCAGCTTTCCAATGTGTTTCACATGGCTTAGCCAAGTATTAACTAAGGATGCTAACTGGATATGATATGTCTGGCCTTGTAGTAGTGAGATAGTTCAAGCTTCCCACTAGTTAACGATACAAAGTACCATCTGCTTTTTTAGATCCATCGTTACTGTATAATTTCATATTTTGATCCAAAGGGATTGATACTACTTTGCATTCACTCATCTAAAATCTATTAAGGATTTCCCTTACACACTTACTTTGAGTGATCAATGTCTTACCAGCCTCTTTCCAAAATGTAATTCCTAAACAATAACGCAAATCACCATGGTCTTTCATTTCAAATTCCTGAGACATATGACTTTTAATATCTGCAATTAATTGATATGCTCCACCTGTAATAACGAGATCATCAACATATAAATATATCAAGCAAACATTTCCCTCTTTATCTTTCTTAATGTACAGGCTTGAATCGTTTTTGTTTTTCATAAACCCTTGTTGTTTAAAGAATGAATCAATTTTTATACACCACGATCTAGGGGCTTGTTTCAGTCCATATATAGCTTTCTTCAATCCGCAAACAAGATGCTCCTAACCTTTTTGCACAAAACCTTCAGGCTGAACTAAACACACTTCCTCTTTTAAATCGCCATTCAAGAAAGCAGGTTTAATATATAACTGGTGTATTCTCTAATTCTGTTTTGTAGCTAATGCAACAAGCAATCTGATTGTGTTTAATTTAGCTATCGATGCATATGTTTCTTCAAAATCAATTCCCTCTTGTTGAAAATAACCCTTTGCAACTAGTCTTGCCTTAAATTTGTCAATACTACCATCAACTTTGAACTTAGATTTGAACAACCTTTTAGATTCTATGGGTACTTTACCTTTGGGCAATTCTACTAATTTCCAAGTTTTGTTTCTCATAATTGAATTATACTCCCCATTCATAGCATTAACCCATTCTTCTTTATCTCTGGCTTGATCATAATTCAATGGTTCTATGACATTCATTACATTAGTCATCAAGGCATAATCTCTAAACTTTACAGGAGGTTGAATTTGTCGATTTGACCTTCTAAGTATTACAATACCTGTTGGAGTTCCATCCATGATTCTACTGCTTTCTGTTGTTTCTTCATTTGAGGTGGTATCACTCATGTTATCACCATGTTCCTGAACCTGTTGCTGTACCTACACTTTGTGAACAATTTTATCAATTTTGACATTATCATCTGAGTTCTACCCTTCATCAGAATTATTCAACCTGTTACTTCTATCTAGATGTATTCTCATGAAACACAACATCTCTACTTGCAATCAGCATATGTGAACTAGGATGAAATAACTTATATGCCTTATGATCATCACAATAGCCAACACAAACACATTCAATAGATTTTGCATCCAATTTTCTTCTATCATCTTTAGGGATGTGAGCAAAGGTCCTACAACCAAATATTCTTAAATGACCAATTTTTGGTTTATAGCCATAAAAGACTTCAAAGGGTGTTTGGAGCTCTAATTTCTTTGTTGGAATATTGTTCTTTAAATATACAACGGTGTTAATAGCTTCAACCCAAAAGCCATTATAATTTTTTTTACCTTGGAGCATGTTGCGAGCACATTCTACCAGTGTTCTGTTTTTCCTCTCAGCAACTCCATTTTGCTGAGGTGTATCAGTCACAGTGAATTTCTGTTGGATTCCATTGTTTGTACAATATCTTTTGAATGCTCCAGAGTTATACTCACCACCTTGATTCGATATGAGGATTTTGATATGTTTACTTGTCTGCTTTTCAACTTTGATCTTGAATTCCTTGAAGTATTCGAAAACATTGCCTTTCCTTCTTACGAAGTAAACCCACGTAAACCTAGATCTGTCATCGACAAATATGAGAAAGTACCAAGCACCACCAAGTGACTTGGTTTGCATAGGTTCACAAAAATCAGTATGTATTAATTCAAGTAATTCAGTCTGTCTCTTCTCTTCATGATTAGGAAATTCCTTTATGTGTTGTTTTTCGAGTGCACATGCAACACATTCTATATGATCATCTTTGATAACATGAAGACCTTCAACCATAGACCTTTTTTTATGTAATAACATAAGATCATCGTGATTAAGGTGTCCATACCTTTGATGCCATAATTCGACATTTGAAATGGTTGAAGATGCTGATGCTTGATGGCTGCCCTTGATTGCATCCATCTTGTATAGGCCTCCAATTATGGATCGTGTCACTATAACCTTGTAATGATCTTGTACATCTTTAACATGACACATATATATACCAAATTCTACTTTCATATCATTATCAGTGATAGTAGAAACAAAGATTAAAATTTTTTGATGCGTGGAACATACATCACATTATGAATCTGTTTAAGTTGTCCATCTGGTAGATTTACTCGTATCACTCCATAACCTTGAACCTCATGTGACATGTTATCACCCAAATGTTACCTTGATGCATTCCCTCTACCCGCAAGTCTATTGTTCCTCATTCACAATGTGCATTTCACTCTTCCCCATAAGTCTCTTGCATTGTATTCACAACACACATTTCATTCTTGACCCACTACATCATTCTAATATCAATACCTATTATACTCTCTTATTCTTTGATGCCAAGTGGAAGATGAAGCTTAGAGTGGGAGGTAATTGATATAAGGGAGATACAACTGACTCTGCCTTCCACATTGCAACAAACTAAGTGACTTGCCACTCTAAAAAAATCCTTATAAAACTGAAGGAAAGTCTTTAAATGGCTTTTGGCAAAGTGTTTTTATAATATAATAACTTATATTAATTTCAATAATTATAGATAACATAAAGAGAAACACAAATTCACAAATCACCAAGTAATGAAGTGTTTCGGTAACATATTGATACATATGATTTTGATAACTTAAAATAAAGCAAAGAGATAACACAACATGACAGAATAGATACTCCTTCAATGTTGCAATCCTTAAAGTGTGACATGGTATGTGATTATTGTGACAACTATGTTGATGTCGAGCTTAGGGAATTTATCTAAATGAAAAGAGTTCACGATGATATGACAAGGATTGAAGAATATATCGATCCTTACTAAAAGTACACGACATAGTAGGGGTGGTATGGGATTCTAAAGGATCATGACGATGGGGTCTTGGACTCTAAAGGCCCTTCGACATCACTGTGAATCTACTCTTCAATAATCTCACGATGGACCTCCATCTATATAAAAATCACATATATTTATATATGTCAAATGCACATCAACATCAAATTTGTGATAGAGATACGTCGCTGGTAGGACTACAAATAAAAAACAATCAACGACGTGAATATCGAAACTCTACCTTAGGCCAACTCCAATGCCTTACAACTTCAGATGAATTTTCAACTCGTAATCAAACGACACAAAAGTCTCATTCCCGCCAACTAGGCCTCCGTTTAATCAAAATCGAGGAAATCTGCATGAAAGATACCCTCACTTTATTTGGTCAACTGTATCCTTTTATCATACTTTTTCCCACCGTTTTTTTAACCCCTTTGGCCTACTTACCAGGCCAATCTGATGGAAAACCCCAAGCAGAATTCCAGGAAGAGACAACCCTTAATGGTATACAGCAGGAGGAGGAGAAGGAGAATAATTTCACAGGAAGATGGAGAATCCCACACAACTGCAAGCAGCAACAATGGACCTCATCGCACAGAGTCCCTATCAATGAACGAAAACAATAACAAGTCCATTTCAGTGTACAGCAGAAGGGGGAGATCAAGAAGGAGAAGAAGTAGAAGAAAAACAGATGCACTTGAAGTGAAATTTGAAGTTGAAGGCCTGTGTGTTAAGTCCAGCGACAGCCCAATTGATTTTACAATTGTAACAGAGATGGGTAATGGAAATAACAATAACAACAATGAGATTGAAGCATTGGGTTACTGTAAAACAGTCAATACGAGGCACTACGAACTCAGAAGCATGGTTTCCAGGCGTGTTCAGTCTGTACTCAGTACAACTGCCGAACAGATTAAGCCAGAGGTTTCCACCATTTCAGACCTCACTCAAGTGCCCACCAACAAGGCTACCCACAGGTTGCAGAGGACTAAAAGTGCTCGGAGGGGACATGCAAAGTATGGAGTCGTTCCCTGGTTGTTGTTGTTTTTAAACTTTTTCTATTTGCCTGTAGGTTTGTGGGTGGAATTGGGTACAGTTTCTGGGATTGAAATTTTGCTTTTATTCGCTTTCTGCAATTGGGTTTTGTTTTAATGCTCGTTGTGCTAAACTTTATGTAATTTGGTAAATGGTTTTAGTTTGTACTTTTTTGACTTCAGTGAGATTTCTGCAATTTGAATCCATTCTTTTTATATGAATTTCCAGTTTCCATAATTTTCACGCGTTTGCTTGCATTTGCTTATTTTATCTGTTTGCTTAAGTGAGTGAGTTTGGTGCAGTTGGGCAGGAGTCAAAGAGTTTGGTCTATTGTAAAGTTTATATCGAGGAAAAAAATTAATGGGTGCTGTTTGTCAATCCAATTTTCGAGTCTTTTTGGGGCGGAGGTTGCAATGGACACCTTGATATCGAGCCAACAAGTGTGTTCGTCATGAAAAGGGGCACGCATTTCAGTGGTAGAACAGTCCACTGGCGGGGGGCAGTTCCTAGTCTACACTAAGTTTCACCATAGTATCGGAGCCAGGCATTGACGTTGATTAACTGTGGCTATGAGATAAGAGCCAAAATGTGGCTAGACTGAGGCTGTTTGAGATAGAAATCCACACCTTTATATCCAATTGGTAAGGATGTTCCTCATGAAAAGGGATATATAGCTCAATGGTAGAGCAGGCTGCTTGCCAGAGGTAGGTCCTGAGTTTGACTCCTTGTTGGCCCAATTTTCAACTGGGTATCAGAGCCAGATGTTGAGGTTGATTGGCGGTGGCCAGGGGACTTGTGGAAAGGTCTCGGTTGAAGGTGGTGTTGGATATGGCAACTGATGCCTTGATATTGGATTGAAGGGGGCGTTGGAGATAGCAACTGCTGCCTTGATATTGAACCGATAAGAGTGCATGCTATGAAAGGGAGCATATAGCTCAGTTGTAGAATAGCCCACTGGTTGGGGGTAGGTCTTGGATTCGATGCCCCACTTGTCCAGTTTTCAACATGGTATTGTTAGAGCCTGGTCTCGAGGTTGATTGGTGGCTAGAAGGTCTTAGCCAAAGTGTGGTTTAAGGGCTGGGGGAATGCTGGAGATAGCAATTCATACAATGATATTGAACCAGTAAGGATGCCTAACATGAAAAGGCGCATGTAGCTCAGTGATAGAGCAATCCGACCAGGGGCAGGTCTTGGGCTTGGTTACTAGCCTGTCCAATTTTCAACATTGTTGTCTTACAAGATTAGTTTCCCCATTTTCATACACTCCTTTCTCTTTGAATTTTTGCGTTCATAAGGTTTCTGTAATTGGATGCATTCCAGATTGCCTTTAATTATATTTGTAGCCTTGAAAGAGGGGGCATGGTATAGTGACCATTGTCTATTTGTTGGCGGATTGAATGTTTAAAATCTTGTGTATGCTAAGGAAGAAAAGGTTGTTGCAGTTTGGCGACATGTATTCATAAAAATTATGTCTTCCAGTTTTTGTGTGTTTTTCATCCTTCAAAATTCAAGTCTGCTGTAGTTGACCATATTGTATTTCTGTAAACTTTTGGTCTTCAACTTGTTTCTGTTGCCTGAAAGACAATTATGAGCTGTTTGGTGCATGATTCGCCTTTACTAAATTCTGTTCTTCATTCTGTTTCTTGATTATCTATCTTGACAAGGAGGAATTGACTTCGGTGCGATTGTGAACTGATGCTACTGATTTGCAATGTAATGGGCACTGACAGTGCTGAGTACTAATTGAGTAGGAATATGATGTGATATGAGCCCTCTCAGATACTACAGATTACCTCAAAGAGGGCAATGAGACATCAGTTGAGTCGTTGAACAGGTTCTTAGCCACCATAGCTTCTGTGCTTACTTTATTCTTTATAGAAATTTTGATTGGGAATTAGTAGATATATATTATATTTGAATTTAGGAATTGTTAGACCCTTTCCTTCAGTGTATGTGCCAGTGTCTAATCAGAATAGCTGAGCTAGCCAGTGGACGTTCAAATTGTCCTGTTAGAGGGACAGTAGACAAAGCTAGTGTAGATAGGGTTTTCTAAGCTTGTGAAGGTAGTGCCCAACTGATGATCAACACGAGAAGACTGATGTGCTTTTTGGTTATATCTATTATGGTTGGAGTAACTTTGTTCAGAGATATTCTGCTTTATACTTTGAATCATTCTGATAGTTGTGTTTTTGTTTTAATTTGAGTGATTTTAAGTTGTGTCATCATATTGTGCAGCTGTTGTTTATGTTATATCATTCGGGGATTGTTTATTTCAAGATGATGATCCCATGTACAGTTTCTTAGACTTGGATATTTCCATCCATGTTGTTTTTTATAGTAAATTTTTTTCTGATAGGGAAATTCCAAACAGTTAGTTAAACAGGGAAAAATGCTCGTACCTCCTCTTACCACCCCTAAACGTGGCTCTTGCCCCATGAACAAATGGTACGACGAGGAATGCAAAACACTTCACCGAGAACTCCACCATGCCTTCCGCCTCTCCCGCCCTACTTACCCCGACATTCAAAGATTTTACCGTCGTCTCCTTCGTTGCAAAAAATGACATTTTGTCTCTCTGTGAAGACGGGAACTCTCAGCCCTCCTTGCCCATTCCCCCAAGCAGTTTTGGCATACCATCCTCTCTTGGCGCTCCCCTCTATCACCCGTTCTTGACCCTACTTCCATGTTCTCCCACACCTCCAAGCTCTATGACATTCCCGGCCAGGCAGACATTCATGCTGCTTCCCCCCCTTCCTCCTGCCACCTTTTCACTAACAACGTTGTCACAGAAGCCATCCAGGCGATGAGTAGCAGCAAATCGACAGACGAGGAAGGCTACCAGGCAGAGTTCTTCAAGCATGGTCTCCGGGTTCTGGTTAGCTGCTTGGTGGATCTCTTCAATCACGTGGTGCGTGAAGGATTTCCATCGGTTTGGTCTCATCATATCATCCATCCGATCCACAAGTCAGGAGCCGCTTCTGACCCCAACAACTACAAAACGATCATGGTAGGCCACACGTTCTCCAAACTTTATGCTACCGTTCTCCATATGAAGCTTTCCAGCGATTTTGAACAGAGAAATCTTAGAGCTCGAGGTCAGGGAGGGTTCAGACCAGCATATCAGACTATTGACCACATTTTTACTCTCCAAGCCGTGATTGAGGAGGCACGCCACCGTTCCTTGAAAGTCTACTGCTGCTTTGTAGGCTTCCATAAAGCATAGGCTTCCATAAAGCATTCGACTCGGTCCCGAGAGAGGATCTATTGTAGCGACTCAGAGACATCGACATCTCGACGATCCTATTGATAGCTATTATGTGCCTCTACGAGTCTGTTTGGGGCTGTCTTCACACAACTCGAGGGTTATCTGAGTTCATTCGTAGCACCATTGGGGTAAAACAAGGTTTCCCACTTTCCCCCACCTTGTTTGGAATCTACATTGATGAGTTGGAGACCTTCCTCCACGAGCATTCCCAAGAAGTAGATGGATGCCTCCTCCACTAGGTCCTGATCTCCATCCTTCTTTTCGTCGATGACATAGTACTCCTATCTTCCTCCTCGGAAGGTTTGCAGAGACACCTTGATGCCTTAGCCTTGTTCTGCGAACTTCGGAAGCTGACTGTGAATCTGAGCAAAACAAAGGTTATGATATTCAATGGGGTATAGAAAACCTCAAACTTTTGTTTCTTATTCAAAGGGGAGGAAGTCGAGATCATCAACACTTATACTTATTTGGGAGTGCAGTTTTTTGGTCCTCGCTTCAGTCTACCACCAGCTCACCAGCGTCGAATTAACAAGGGATACAAGTTCCTAGCCCTCCTTGAGAGATGGTGTTTTCATCACCACTTCTAGGATATCTCATCCAAGATGGACTTGCTAAATACCTTGATCCGTCCCATTGATTTATATGGAGAAAATTTTTGGGGCCCCTCTCTACTAGAGTTAGATTGGGCATCAGCTGAAAGAGTCCAGATCCTTCTTCTTCGGCGTATCATCAAATGTAAGCAGACAATGCCGCAACACATCATCCTAGCTGAGCTTGGAGCCCAGCGCTTTCGTCTCTAGACAGTTTTCAGATTGGTTTCCTTCCTGCATCGGATCCGAGGGTTAGTCGACTCATTAAAAGGTCGGGACAGGTACCCTTATCTAGCTTATTGCTCTATTGAGACCATTGCCTACGCTACCCATTCAGGTAGGGCCAAGTGTTGGCTCACCGGTGTCTCGAGCCTTCTTGCTTCAGTGGGGATGTAGTTAGATTGTCTCCCCCTGTTTTAGTACTCCTTGGATGCCCCCGGTCACCTTCTACCTACTTGACAGGAGTTAAATAAGATCATTAGAGAGGATATTTACAAGCAGTTTGTCCACGTTACTTGGATTAATCCTTTGGGAGGATTGCGTCCAAAGATGGCCTTTTATGCTGAACACTTCTTAAAGAATCATTAGAGACGGGCTCATTGTTTGACCACAGTACATGTTTCGCCATTGGATGCATGCTCTTTGGATCCCTCTCAGACAGTTCAGAGTAGGATCCCATAGACTCTAGGTAGAGTTAGACCACCAGATTGATAGATCGGATAGGATCTGCCAACTATGTCATCTACAAGAAGTGGAAACCGAGTCACAATTTATCTTCAGATGTCTTGTTTACTATGAGATCAGAGGACGCTACCATTGCTTGATCAGGGGGCCTCAAAATCTAGCTGCCTTCTTCAGATACATCGATTAGAGATGTCTAGAACTTTATATTCAGGAGGCTCTCAGGTTTTGAGCACAGGTCCTCCAACCTCCCACAAGACCAGACACCACACAGTGGATCACGACGTTCTTCAGCGTGCTACCTTCTTCCAGGGGCACCAAGAGATCTATTGACCTCGATATCGATCCAGCTCCCAGATCAGTAAAGATTGAGGGTTCTTGACCCACGAGATCTCAATGGTAGCTCCGTACCAGACCTCCCTCCGAGAGGCGCTCAGGAACCTCTAGACCTCACTGACATCACTCTAGAGGGCGACTCGGGCCTACTAGCTCCTATTCGGGACAACAGACACTCTTGCACTTCCCTCAGTTTTCCTCGTTCAGCCTTGGATGTTAGGAGTACCAAACCTTCCTCGGTCGCTTTGGCTCCTAGATCTTGTCCACCTGAGCTCCTTCACCCCTGTACAGGGTTACAGTGTTGGAACTGGAGCAAGAGCTCTCCCATGTAGCTTAGCTTGCATTGTACATTTTTACTTTTTTCTATTCAACTGCTTATATTGTATTTTCTTCAAGGGAGATTGTTTAATCCTCCCACATGCACAAAATATCATTGTAACTGACAGTCCCGTTGACCTACTTTGTGGTCATTAGTGGACATTAATAAAATTATCTTATCTTATCTTATCTTATAATAATAATAATAATAATAATAATAATAATAATAATAATCTATTTTTAAGGTCACCGCCAAGCGAGACACCAAATTGGTGTATGAGACCCCCTTGTTTGTGGGACAAGGGACCCCCCTCTGCGCAGCGATTTAACTGCTAAAGTCTACAGAGGTGTACATACACTACCCCCCTCTGGATTTGAACCCGTGACCTCCTAAGAGAAAACACACGCTCTTAACCATTAGGCCCACTCATGCTGTACATCGCAAAAACGTAGCATGAAGAACATCGCAAAAAGTTGTTATTTCAACAGGCAAGTAATATGCAGGGCAACAAGAGAAGCATCAGGGTTATTATCGTCTGAATTTTTCCTATCCAAGTAGGCTCCAAAGTAGTTTCCTCATTTGATTTCTCCCCAGCCATTTTAAATCCTCTATTCCTTATCTGCTCACCCTCAACCCTTATGGGAATCTGTTGACATATTGTAACTTTGAAGAATATTCTATATGTATCTTTTGTGGTCCCCGATGGTCCTAGCGGGAGAACCACTTGTATTATCTTGTACCTCGATGCTTCTAATCGGAAGAACTAATAAGAGTCATGAGGTAGTTCCCTCTAATTGTAAAGGTGGGTCATTAGCACCCCAGTGTGGTTACTTGAGCCTACATGTGTAACTCGAGCCTACATGATTTAACTCGAGCCTACATGTCAAATGAGTTAATTCAAGTGAACGGATGAATATAAATAGAGGTGTGGTGCTCCTCATTTGGGACACACACTCTCACTTGTCTAGCGCATTAGTGGAGAAGAGCAGTAGCTAGAGAAGGAGGAGGATCAAGCTTTGATCTCCTTGCTGGTTTTATCTTTTATCTTTTATCTTTTTGGGGCATCTATATTGAGGAAGCTTTTGCTGGGTTTT